>JZLH01S0609046.1:24120-34501 GCA_001188425.1 Eucidaris tribuloides | reverse complement strand
CCTTCCGTCCGTATGTGTAATGATATAGTATTGGCAATCACTTGACAACCTCTTTTTCAAAAACAACTCAAATGACAGTGCCTCTTTTACTCTATAAGCAGGATGGCCCTTTCCATTTTTCCATTTTAACAAAATGGTACCACATGCCATATGTATTGCAACATACGCTATAATGCATGTATTTTGAGTTGAAGGGGTCTTTCTATCGATGTCGATGTGAAGATACGGGCGGGGTGTTTAATTCACCTTAGTATCGTAAGTCGGTTTCAAATTCACGTGAAACGGTTTCAATGGTTTGGAAATAATTCCAACAAACAAAAAATGTCAGTATAATAATTTCAAACGTCCTCAAAAAGAAACCACAGCCAGCGAAGAAACAGGGGCCTCCCATTAAAAAAAAACAGTGGTAAAGAGGATGGATACGCCTCCTGATTAAAGATGGTGGCCTTCGCTCCACATTTATATCCACTGTAAAGAAAAAAGTGACATGACAGTCATTTAAAGATATTCACGGTAGTAAACGGCCTTTTGAATTGAGAAATAAAATGAAATTGTAACTTAAACAGGCCTTGTCTGAATATGGGGCATATCCTCTTTACTGCTGTCTTATAGTGATGGGAGGCGCTTTCTTCATCGCTGGCTGTGGTTTTCTTTCTGAGGCCGCATCATCAAAGTAACTTTTTGGAATTGTTTGTTGGAAGTCTTCCCAAACCCAAACCGTTTCACGCGAAATATAAAACTGAATTATCATTTTTAATTTTCCAGTCATAACTTTACTTGGACATCATCACAGAAAGACCCTGTCTACTCAAAATACATGCGTTTCAGCATATGTGGCAATACTTATGGCGCGGGATGTTATACTTTCATTACCTCTTCCAGTTTTTTGACTAGTAATGTTTTATTTTTTTTTTTGACTGGACTGTAATGTCACGTATGTTACATGGACGCAATATGCCTATTTGATAGACATTTATGTTCAAACGCTAAAATATTGTTTCCCCTTTTTAGAGTGTTTCAAAGTTATTTTTCCTACATAATTCCTTCTTTTAGAACTCTAGTTGGAAGTCACTCAAACAAAGTTAAAAGCGTGATAATAGCTGTTAATAACAGCAAGATAATAGCTGTTAGAAATTGTGTAAAATATGTTGCAAGGTGTGCAAAGTGATTGTTATAATAATAATATACCGCTAACAATACTCAATCGATATTTTTGTTTTGTGGGTTATTCAAAACCAGGGCATGTCTAACATGGGGCAGCACTAGTTATAGACTTTAGATATAGCCTACAATTACTTACATAGTCCAACGTGTACATCATAAAGATACAAGACACACCGAGGCGTTTATGAAAACCCCAGTCATCACTGCCTGCCCCCATTCGTCCGATTCTAATGAATTAGAATATAAAATTGCCTAAGTTTTATAGACCTATTCGGTTTGGGTGCTGTTTTTATGCTAATGTCTAACTGGGAGGCTTCAAGCATGCATAATAAAAACACTGACATCTCAATGCACCTGACTCATTACATAACCCTTTGAATTGTCTCTTCTTTTTGTTTTGGAAGCCCCCGTTATGGCTGTCATAAACTTCAGTGTTCTGAAACTGAATTGGTCTATATGGAATGTTTTATCGCAGTTTGTTAAAATATGGCGTGAATTTGATTAGATGTAATGAGGAGCCCGTCTCATTAACTCTTAACGTGCCGAAGTTGCAGATCTGCACCGAATAATACACACAAAGTCCACAGAGGTTTAAATCATCCGGCACGTTAAGAGTTAAGATGTTATTCTGTTTTCTTACGTTGGATTTTTTTCGGTTTAGGAGTTGTACAATACCAGCTGAGTTATCAATGAAAACCTTTTACCCAATATCTAAAAACATTAATACCCAACTTTCATAACTTTTCCTCTTGCATTCCGGACAGTTTCACTATACCAACAGCTTATACTTGGTCAGGTCAATGCCACGGTTTACCAGAAACAGTACACCGAAAGAATCACCTTTTTACTACAGCAAACCTGACCAAACATTTCAATTGCCCATCTGCAAGCTGAAGAGAGCAAGAGTGATGACGTCAGACTGGTTCAAAGATATGTGGGGACAATAGACAAACTACAGTGTGTATCAAAAAAAGGAGACACTTAGAAAAAAATTATTACACAAAATTTCATGATCTTGAGATTAATTTTTATGTGAATACCTTACCTAGGATCTAAGCTATCTGGTGACACTGTTGGTATTTAAAGTATCTCACGCATGAGTGAGCACAACCCACTTTTGTCCAATCAGCCAAAAATGCATTTGCGCACAGAATTGTCTTATAGTCAATGTTTAATGCCTCACAGACCGGTGCTGCAAAAGCTCTCAACTAATGTGCACAAGTATTGAATTCTCAGCATGCTAAGAGAAGAGCTAATATCAATTCTGTGGCAAGAACGACAAATATGAAGCAATGATTCAAATACACCATCTTAAAGAGAAGAAAATGTCATATTTTTTGGTCAATTCACAGTTCATCTTGCAAACATGACATTTTCTTTTTTTTAGTGGTGTGTATCTGAATCATTGCTTCATTTTTGTCTTTCTTGTCACAGAATTGATATAAGCTCTTCTGTCAGCATGCTGAGGATTCAATACTTGTGCACAACAGTTGAAATCTTCTGCAGCATCGGTCTGCAAGGCATTAAACATTAACTATTAGAACACAACTCTGTAATAAGTGTCTACTTTTTTTTATACACACTGTATAACTCAGTGCATGGACCTACTACAAATGGACTGTCAACGGAGAACACTTCTTTAATGGTATCACGACCGCCGCTTCGTATGCATTTTAAATATACTGACCAGGTGCCTTTTCAAAAAGAGTGGTATCCAGACAAAGGGAAAATGTTGCTTATGTGTTTCATGTTGGGCTGATACCTATTTGCATATTTCTCGTTATGGTCCACAAGCCACAGATAAAGACAAGCAAAATAGAAACTGCCAAATTTTGTTTGACAAATTATCTCGATTTACTGTGGTGGACACTGGTGGACACACTTGAGATACAGTGATGGTCAAAGAAAAACATTTAATAAACAGGTCCTGTATAAAAGAAATTATGATCCCAGAACGTGCGGAGACACCGCTAATACGGTGCACATGATATTTTTGACTCTTCCTTCTAAAATTCGTATTAGTTTGAAACGAAAATAACGCTAACAGTCCCCTGAACCATGTCCAATAACAGCATATCATTTTCATTCAGTATTTATCATTTATCTTCCTCTGAGAAAAGTATTTTACTTTTATCAAAAACTGTCATTCACTTCAACGGTAAATTTGCGGCGGTCGCCATTCGATTTTAGAGGGAAATATGCACAGAATGTTATTGATACATCAAGAAAATATAGACATATAAATTCATTAAGGAGCGATACATGTCCATGTGTAGTAGGTCCATGCTCAGTGCAACTGCAGCTTGGACTGTAGGGCATTGACCAAATAACGCTCTAGAAAAAAAGTTCCGTAGTCTCCAGATTGGTATTGAAAAATATCATTACAATTTAATTAAGATGAAGTTGCTGATGAGAAAACACATTTGTTCTTCAAGTTTTATTTGCGCATTGATGAGATAATCGACTAATTAGTGAGGCAAGTTCTTAGTCCCATTCGTCAATAGCGATTTCACAGAAACGATCATTAGTAACTAGATCAGTATTTACAGCCATGTTATTAATATTTATTCAGGCCTGTGGCTCTACATTATACGCATCAGAATGCACAGGTGAAGGTGCAAAAGCTATTTCACGCAGTCCTCCGTCATTTATAGAATAGTTGCGCCTCACCGAAGTTCCTATTCAGTATTCAAACATCTGTGGATTCACAGAAGCATTGTGACTACGTGGTTGTCAAGCACTCCCTAGATTGTGAATGAGGATGGAGCGGCGTGATATTCCAGCCACGTAATTCATTTTTACACATGGTGAAAGTCTGCGGTAGTTTATACACTGATAAAACGTACTTGGTTACGACATTATAAATAGCCGTCATAATTAATTATTTTTTTCAAGAACGCGCAAATGGTATTAGGAAAACAAAGCCGATTTACGGGTTTAGTAATATTCAAATAATTATCATTAGGGATTTGTAAAATACCACTGATGGGACTACGGAAAATCACGATAAATGGCCTTGCCCTACAGTCCAGCTCTCCTATTGGTAGAAACAATCAACTGCAACGTGTTGCAACTGCTTCTTCCATTGTCCGCAAATATTTCTGAACCAGAGTGACGTCATACTTTGGTACGTGCTTAAATCTGGGGGAGGGGGTAAAGGGGGAGGGGGTGTACATCGTTCACCTGGGGGAGGCAGGTGGCCTGTACAAACATCCCCCACTTTTCAATGAAAAATAATACTTAAATAATAAATGCTGTATTACAAATTTCGTCAAATTGAATAATCGACTCTTATTCTTGAAATGCTAATTTAGGCAGCCCTAACGATGCGTTTCAAGAAATTTGATTCTTTATAAATTTACAACCATGTTGAATTAATGCGGGATTTCTACGCCTGATTGTGATCAAACCCTCCAGTTCCCCTTCCCATGGGCACAGATCCAAGGGGCAGGGAGACATGTCGGTGACACGACATATGCTCCGGCGACAAATGCTCCGACGACAATTGCTCTGAAAAATGCGACAAATGCTCCACGACATTTGCTCCGCGACAAATGCTCCGGCGACATTTGCTCCGTCGACAAATGCTCCGGCGACATTTGCTCCGACGACAAATGCTCCGGCGACAATTGCTCCGGTGACAAATGCTCCGGTGACAAATGTTCCAGCGAAATTTGCTCCGGCGACATTTGCTCCGGAGACAATAGATCCTAAGGTGCGACATAATTATAGTTACTAAGTTGCGACAAATGCTCCGGCGAAATTTGCTCCGGCGACATTTGCTCCTAAGGTGCGACAATAGTTTCTAAGGTACAACAAATGCTCAGGCGACATTTGCTCCGGCGACAATTGCTCCGGCGACATTTGCTCCGGCGACATTTGCTAGGGCGACAATTGCTCCGGCGACATTTGCTCCCATGGTGCGACAATTGATCCTACGACATTTGCTCCGACGACATTTAATCCAAAGATACGACAATTGCTCCGACATTTGCTATTTAAGGTGTGACAATTGCTCCGAAAGTTGCTCTTACATAATTATGCTCCAAAGATTCGATAATTGATCCAGTTACAATTATTCCTTCCACGACATTAGCTCCGATGACATTTGTTCCAAATGTAAGACAATTTCTAGGGCGACAATCGTTCCGGTGACTTTTGGTCTATCGCAGAAATACAAAATTGAGCGAGAAACCTAAATTTACCCCTTCTCACAATCGCATTCTTTGCTCAGATCATACAGTGTGTCTCAAAAAAAAAAAATGGTCCAATCGGTAGAAAAATATTTAACGTATGTAATTTTCTCGAAAGGTATGTGTATTTGGTAGCATATTAAAGCAGAATAAACGTTCTTTCTGATAAACCTAGTCCCATTCAATCTGTTTTTATAAGTCAAAAGTTATGATTATGTTTGTGCAGTCAGGCAAAATCATGCTTGTCCCACTTTTGTGTATTGGTCATAATGACAACTGAATTGGTGGTATTGTTACTTACAGAACTCATACAAATTGAGTTATAAAAGTCATTAATAAAACAAATAACAAATGCCTTTTCCCCTTCAATATGTTTATTTCTGATTATCTAGTAAATTCAAAATCAAGTGCAAATAACCCTTACTCGGCATTGAAATGATATTGCACATGTTAATGTCTTCTGTTTACCAGACTGCATTCACACTCACATCATGATGATCTGCACATCTCATTCATTTTAGGCCTTTCGTCAAAGTTGTGTACCTCCTTTGTACTTCAAATTATAAGAAATCAGAAATGTACACCTGAAAAATCTATTCGTTCAGCTAAATTGAACGATTACACAGTACTTTTCACACTCTCATTGAGGTTTCTTTGTAAAACAATATGCAGAAACTGGCAAACTGCATGCACATGTACGGCACATACAGTATACTGGGACAAACGCGATTTGACGTCATTGCAGAAAATTCAATATATCTCAAGATTGACGCAATCAAATGAAATTAAATAAATTGCACTGGAAAGTATGTTTATTCAGCTTTATAACAATACCCAACTTGACTAGGTTGTATATGATCTTCATATATTAAAAAAAAAAAAACTCCGATTGGTCTTTTTTTTAGACACACTGTATAGTCATACTAATCCATGTCTCTGGAACTTTCTTGAAAGTGACATTACAGATAAAAGACCTGCACCTTTATGTTGCAAGAACAAGGTTAAATGCTTAAATGTAATCTTAGTTGAGCACAGGATAAACTGTTCGTTGTTATTTGACCTCCTTTCGCTCTCCCTTTCATTGTTTAGTAGGTCTTTTTTTTTTTTTTTTTGGGGGGGGGGGTCTCGTTAGTCCGTTACTCCTCATACTGAATATTGCATAGTTGTAATCTGTGTCACGTGATACTTCAATCTGGCCACATTTCCCTACCATTGTCTTTAACAATATTCTTTGTTGGTGGTGATTCAAATTATGTACAAGCTTTTGTTTCAGGGCATTCCTCAATTCTACATACTTATTTTCTTTTAATCGTTAAAGACATTAACATTGTTTTCAGTTTTAAAAATCTGAGCTATATGGTTCTGCTTGCTATTGGTGTCATTGAGAAGTTCTCAAAATGAAGCTCAGAAAAAATTGTGACACGAAACTTTCGTTAAGTACTTTGACAAATCGAAAATCTATTAAGTAACCCAATTTACATTGCATGTTTTCCCCCACACACTGTCATTCTTATTTATATAAAAGTAGATTGTAAATTCCAAAGTAAATTGGAAATCCAAATTTCAAGGTTATTCTCATAATTTTAACGTACATTTGGCTCTGCTAAAATAAAAAAAAACTGTATGTTATATCCTATAAAAAACAGTAACCCTTTATACTTCAGAAAGTAAAGAACTTATTTCATTATTTAAAAGGCCTTTTGTTTTCACTCCGTTCGCATTACTGTTCTGTGTTATGCAAAAGGTTAGCCTACTGTTGTGATTCTGTAATTGCTTTTGTGATTTTAATCAATAAAACCACTATTTATTCCGTTTCAGACTAAAAATTATGCTTTCTTTCTGGAAATTATTACAAAATCACTACATACTAAACAGACCCAAGTTTTACGCAGGATTTTTTTTCCCCGGGAGTGGGGGGGGGGATACTTATTATCTACAATCGTGGGACAACGCAAGTGAGGGCGCGAAGCGTTCGATGGGGGAGGGCATGGCCCTGGGAAGCGGGGGTGCTGGGGGTGCTGAAGCACCCCCAGAAAATTTTCAGGGGGTGCGCAGCACCCCCTGCAAAAAGACGTGTATGTCTATTTTTCTTCAAATTTGGCCGCAGAGCTGTTGATTTGGCCGCGAATTTGGCCATGAAAAACGTTTTTGGCCGCGAAAATTTTTTTGGGGGCGCGAAAATATATATCTCTGCAACGCCGGTAAAAAAAATCGTTCCCAGGGCCCTGGGGGAGGGGAGGGGGACAGGGTGTTTTTGCATTTTCGGAATTAAAGTTGAGCAATCCGGTGAACTAATCGGGTATTTTTTTTAAATCTAAATAACGCAAATCTAAGTGAAAAAAATGTTTTCACAGTTGGCCCGAGTGTTACATCCAGTGAACCGCACTCTTTCTTGTTAGCTGATCGGTCGTGTATACGGACGAGAACAATACAGGTGCTTTCGTCATAGACATCCTTACAAACGTGCGCCGTATATTTAATAGTCATATCCAAAGCGTTATGAATTTTATATGAGTATTGAGTACGTTTTAATCTATAAGTAATCTTTTTAAAGACATTGGTTAACATTGTGAGCACCTTGTTTAAAAATAATTCAAGTCAAGATGAGATATGTATGTGAACACTTGTATACGTACACAAATACTCAGAAACCGGCAAAAATTTTGAATAAAACCCTATAGATAGTTCACAAAGTAGTAGTAGTAGGCTATAAAAAATTAAAATGACAGTGTATGGAGGAAAACATGCATTGTAAATTGGGTTACTCAATAGATAGCAAACAGCATTAGCAAATTTAAGAGCAATTGTCGACGGAGCAAATGTCGCTGGAGCATTTGTTGCACCTTAGGAGCAATAGTCGCCGGAGCAAATGTCGCCGGAGCATTTGTCGCCGGAGCATTTATCATCGGAGCAAATGTCATCGGAGCATTTGTCGACGGAGCAAATGTCGCCGGAGCATTGGTGTCGTGCGTTCTTAGGAGCAATTGTCGCCGGAGTAAATGTTCCGGAGCATTCGTCCACCGGAGCAAATATCGCCGGAGCATTTGTCGCGGAGCAGGCAAATTGTTCGCGGAGCATTTGTCGCATTTTTCGAGCAGCAATTGTCGTCGAGCATTTGTCGCGGAGCAAATGTCATGGAACCAGACATGTCCCCCCCCCCCACGATTTTGAAATTACGAGTTGTGGTGTCCCCCCTCCCCCCACACACACACACACAGAGTCAAAATGGATTTGCACCCCTCCCCCACCCGAATGAATTTCCGCCACTGCTTTACACACCTCCCGTTTACATAAAATCGAGAGAAAAACAACACTCTTAAAAATCCCGGATCAGACTGACTCAGAAAAGGAATCCGTTGGGGGCACACTTGGAAAAGGGTCAGTTTCAACCAAATTGCGGGTCAAGGTTGACCAAAATATGAGTCAACATGACTTGGATTTTGGTCAAACTTGACCCGGAATGTGGTTGAAACTGACCCTTTTTCGAGTGTGCCCCCAACGGATCCTTTCTCCGAGTCAGACTGACCCGGAATTTTTAAGAGTGAACATCACTAACCTAGGAACCTGGGGATTCGTCCGATCTGGATTTCTCGCCTTCATCGTGTCATAAACGGTTTTCCTCTCTTCTGATGGATCCGGATCTGGAACCTTGATGAGATTCAGATAAAAGAATTTTCATTGCAAGAACAACGTAATGCCCCAACTGAGATTTGAATCCAGGACGTTTGGCTGGCAAGGCCAATGATCTACCAACTGAGCTATCCGGGATCACACCTACTGAAGTATGTGGTCCTAAGCAGAGCTATTCAGACCACATACGCCTTCTACTGGAATAAACGAACAAATTTTGCACTGTGTGGATTAAATGATCCAGTCCCGCCAAAACTGGACAAAATTTAGTTCAGGACACTGGGCAGGAATTTTGTAAAATGAAAAAAATGAAATTGAAGCGATGAGTCCTTCATTTTCAAGTACCTATATGTTGAGGTCATTGGTAAACTATCCATTTGGAGCAATATTTCAGTATAATTTTGTTTAGAAAGGTGAATTTCAGAGCACATTCTTGAGCCACGACTGCGTGAAAACAAACACTCATTACTTTGTACACAAAAGTATAGATTTGTCCCCATGTGCGTCCGGGATTCCGTCGAGACAGTGCGTCAACCTCACACGTATAGTCCCTCATGATCATAGTAAAGTACATGCAGTAGGATTAATAAATTAATTAAAAATTAAGAATTTTCAGTGTGAGAAAAACTGGGCTCAACGGGAGCCCGGAAAGCTCAGTTGGTACAGCACTTGCCTTGCTAGACAAACTTCCTGGGTTCAAATCCCAGTCGGGGCATTGTGTTTTTCTCGCACTAAAAATTCTTAATTCTAAATTTAGTTATTTAATGCTACTACACTTATAAAACACATAGGTTTTTTTCGCCCCTTTTCGTCGCCTTATTGTGAAATTTCGTCGACTTTCAGTTTTATATCGACGCGAGCGGAGAGTGTACATTTTTCAGTTTGGTCATTTATCACTTCTTCATTTGGCAACACGTGGAAAATATTTGTCATTGTAACTCGTCCCCGCCATCGACTGACTGACAGATGTTAACAGTAAATTTGTCTTTGTTTAAGAAGATTCGCTAAATTCTTATCCAAATTGGTCCCATGGTAATGCCGTGAATATCTTGAACAGACGAAACTAAATGAAATTCTTACGAAACACATCAATCTACTTTAAAAATAAACATATAAAACATATATTAATTAAATAAATAATCATACGATACAAACCAGTCTTAATTCTATGTTTTATAGAGTAACTTTCCAGAATACCTTTAGAATATAGAAACATACAAAAAGTTTAGAAATTATTTGAGAACACATTTATTTATTTATCATTTTGTAAAATATTACAATTTCGAACTCAGTGCATTATTTCCAGTCTGTTTGTATCTCTGTTTAGAGACATGCAATTATGTCTTTGCGTTATGCGCTATTACAAATTATTATTATTATTATTATTATTATTA
>JZLH01S0609046.1:1346-23879 GCA_001188425.1 Eucidaris tribuloides | reverse complement strand
GGCACTAGTACGAGTGCTCTCATTCCCATTAGATATAGATCTTCCGATAATGTTTATAATGTTTGTGTGTGTGCGTGTGTGTGTGTGTGTGTGTGTGTGTGTGTGTGTGTGTGTGTGTGTGTGTGTGTGTGCTATGTGCGTAGTGTATTGTTTTGTACTTTGATGTTATAGTAGTAAGTATATATTAGCTATCATGATGTATTATGTTGATAGAGTATTGTTATTATTATTATTATTATTATTATTATTATTATTATTATTATTATTATTATTATTATTATTAGGCCCTATTATGTTCGTCACTGCGTTTAATATCAAATAATAAAGTGGTTTAGCAATCACATTTACCTTTTTAGTTGCCGCATAAACAACCGGTCTCAGATGCGGGGATGCTGATGATAATAGTAAGTAATTTCCTTCACAAAGGGGGAAAGAGAGAAAAAAATCACTATTGAATTAGATTCAATTCACATTTTATAAAACATGACGCTGAATTACTGTCGAGAAAAACACAAATTATTCGTGCAAAGTAAATCAACAAATCAAACTACTTGATTTCTAATCACATAATAACGACAAACACGTGAACCATTACTTCTACAGTTTTAATGCCTTCGTCAAGAGGTGGAGCCAGATGGGTTGTCCGTCCTTCCGTCCGTAACCATTGCTTTACTACAATATCTAAAAGGATACATTTTCATGAAACTTATATATCAACATAGACAGATGGATTGACAAAATGTTAATTAATGGTTTTAACGTACCTGCGACTGCAATATCAAGGTTTAGGTAGGCAACAGTTCGGTCAGACAAAAGTTTGCCAAATTCCTGCGAATAATAGCAGACAAAGCAAATACCACCAACATTTACTGACAAAAATACAATTACATAATATGGTATGAAAAAATAAGAGTAATTTGCTAATTACTCTTGACATTCACAACCTATTTCCAGCAATGGACAATTTTAAACAGAAGCATGTCAAAATAATATAACTTTTTTTAATTTCTCGTAAATTGTTTTACACAAGTTGGTCTGAAAATGATAACAGTAACATATAAAACCGCACGTGGTGATATACTGAATGTAAAGATATACATGTAGATACACGTTCTGGGCAAAATAAGATTCTTGGTCAGTTATGGTGCCCATTACCGCAGTAAATGAAAGTTATCCAGTCAAATACTCTGGTTAGCCGAAACATCAAAAATGTTATGAATGAACTGCTGAGTGATAAAATAAAAAAATAAGAGATAATCAACAGAACTCTTTAATCAAGATGTTTGATTCAGTTAACTTGATTTTATAATCAACAGTCCCCTTTGCTCACCTACAATGAAATTTGTATCGCCCTACACTTTCAAATTGTTGCCAGTTGGCACAGATCGTAATTTTTTTCTTTTGAATTTTAATAACTTTGCTGGTTGTTTGTCTGTTTTTTCATAGCTTTCACTGGCTTGGAAGCGCCTTACTGTTGGCCCGTAATTGCCCTTGAATGTACCATTATTATACATGGGGATCAACCTTAAGATGGGTCTACCACTGTCTTTTATTGATCCCACCTCGTGGTCTTATCATAATCGTAATTGTTTTATTTTTTTATTGTTTATTTGAGTCATTGGTTTTATGTTAGGCCCTATGTAAAATGATTTGGATTGTATGATTTATTTCTAATTACATTACTGTACGATTGTAACTTTGCTATTGTTTGAGTCATGTGGAAAATAAACTTTGAATTTCCCTCCTATGCATTAATTTCAAGCAAGGCTCTTACTTCTGTCCATTCAATGGATCCAATTAGACCATACTCTTCGGCTGCCCACGTGCAAAACACCAAGGTTCTCCTTGGTCGCCAACCTACAATGTGAAAATAGAATGTGTAGTATATTTACAATTTAATGTTTAGTTATACAATGGGGCGCAGAGAAAAAAAGTACACTAAATGTATTATTATCAAGGGCGTAGGCTGGTTTGGGCACGGGGAGGTGCACATCTTGGGAAAGTGGAACTAAAGTGACATGGGGAGGTGCACATCTTAGGGAGGTGGAACTAAAGTTGAGTAAATCAGGTGTTGAAAGCAGAAAAAGTGGTGCAAATTTCGTTTTGCTTGCCAGGGGCGGAACTCCTATGGCTCTGCGGGGGGGTGCACGTGCACCCAGTGCACCCCCCCAGCCTACGCCCTTGATTGTCCCCCTTTATCATTCAAGAAAAAATACTACTTCACCCTTATCTGATAGTGTGTTTTTTCTGAGCAATACAACACTTAGGTAGTCAAGTTTCGTTCAGTAGTTTTCATTTTAGAGGCAACTTTTGCAAAGCATGGCATTTCAGATATTCTGCGGTAAAGCGGTGAAGAGGTGGCCTGTTGATGGCGTCCTATAGAAATTACATATAATTGGCACGCGCATATTTTACATTGGTAAAGAAAAAACGGCCCTAAAATGGTAAGTACCCAACCAAAACAGATGATCCTGGTGTCATTCTACCCACGAAAATATAGTTTATCAGATGAACCAAATAAAGACGAGCGATTAATTTTGGAAATAATCGTTATATAACTGTATTGTTTTTTTCTGGGCCACCCTGTACTGACCTGAAGCCAGAAGGACCTCAAACCTGTCTCGAGTTTCTGCGAAAAGTGTGTTAACCCGTTGGACGATTTCATTTCGCTATAACACACATTTTCCATTGACACCAGCCTGACATATCTCGTTATTAGTCTCCAACGGGTTAATGTCAGACTTTGTTCAAGGTTAAAACCCTATTGATGTCAAGGTGAGTGCTAAGATATCTTCCGACCTCATGAAAATGACATAATGATTTTTGTGCATCAACGGAAAGATATGAACTGAAGTATATATAGGCCTATATATCGACATCCAGCCAATATCATAAAACCATGAAATAAATGTTGGTTGTTTATAGATAGATTAGCTGTAAGTCTGAAATTTCGGATGTTCCGAAAGTATACAATAATGGCTTGCCTTGTTATCATTAATTAAGTCAAGTTTACGATTGTGCAATGTTTTATTTACCCACGATAGCCAATTTGAACAAATAGACTACTATACCAGCGCGGGCCATGCATATTATAAATGTTATTATTACCCTCTTCTGTTCTAAAATACCAAGCACCTGACTAGAAAGCAGAAGGTACCATTTTTAAAAGTCTCTGGTATGACCGGCCAGGCGCGACATTTTTCCCAAGACTTTGACGAAATATACCACCGCAAACACCAAAACGTATACTGCGAGTTTCCAATCAGAGTCGAACGCGCATTCGGCACAGCGCGCAAGAAGACTCAGCAGTTGTAGCGTTTTTTAGCATTATGTAGCAAAGGTTCCGAAGTGCGATACTTCAATACCATAATGATAGTACGCATGCGCTGTGCGATAAAAGTTTGTGGGAAAGAAATATAGTAGCCGAGGCTCGAACCCGCGACCTTCCGATCTTGAGGTGGACGCTCAGTAGGCCATCACGCCTGTCGTCGTATGTATATATACCTTCTTGTTTGAGTTTTCCAAACACCCTGGTAATCTCCATCAACGTAGCTGTGCCGCTCGTCGGGTCGATGGAACCCAGGGCCCAAGCATCCCGATGATTGCCAAGTATGACGTAACGGTCTGTCAAACAAAATCCGTGAAAATTCATACAGACAGGAAAACTATATTTTGCAAAATATAGTTTTTTATGTTTCTCCGTTGTATTTATGTACCAATGGTTTCTGTGTTCACTCTTATTATCTCAGACTCCAACAAAGATAATGGAATTGTTTTACAATCCAGGTACATCAAATTAAATGAACTCCAGTTTAAAACTTTCTTGCTATACAAATGGTATTTGAAGATAAACGGGTCCTAAATATATGCTGCAGTGTGTCTGTCTTATATATATATATATTTTTTAACTAAAATGCCGGGCTAAAATGTCAGTGAGTCCATGCACTATACCACTCAAAGGCTCAGATATATAGGAAAACCCGTTTTTAATAAAACATATACATGTGACCCAGTTTAGGCATATGATAGTCGTCTGGATGTTCAGAGCAGGCCGGCCAAGAGCCCCCACCAAATTTACAGTGAGGTTGATGACCTTTTTAACGTAATCCACTGAAAGATAGATTTGTGAATAAAATGGTCGTATTTGACAAATTAAAATTAGTCATGCACATTAATGTTCAAGAAAATGAAGCTGAATATGTGTTTGCATTGTTCATTGAAGAAATTTCAGCATTTAATTAATTTTTATTATCACAAATATGTTAACTTTTTAAAACTGAAAGACAAATTAATGAATGGCAAATCCATCGTTAATTTGTCATTTTTTAAAATTTTACTGCATTACGAATTACATGACCAATTAAATAACGAACAATTTTTCATTTGTCATTATTCATTTATGTTTGTCACAAATGACTAATTGAGTTTGAGTTTGAGTTTGAGTTTTATAAATACATAATTCGTCTTGCTATTTGTCATGTAATTTGTAATGTAGTGAAAAAATGACAAATTAACGACACATTTGTCATTCATTAATTAGCCATTCATTTCTTAAAACTGAAAATTTAGAAGTCGTGAAAACATTTGTGATGATGAAAATCAATTTGAAATGCTAAAACTTATTCAGTGAACAACAAAGATACATGTTTAGCTTTATTTTCTTGAATAATGAACAAAATCATGTGCTTGACTAATTCTAATTTCAATTGTTAAATTAGACCACTATCTGGACAAATTTATCTTTTCAGTGTTCGCTTACCGGGTTCAACTGCTCCCCGGATGAAGCCTACAGTGTTGTAGGTCATCTTGCGACTCGACACGGAATTAACCACCAACCTCGCCTTCCTGAATATATGAAGCAACAATCACAATACTACTGTACCACTAGTGACGAAGGCAGGGTTCTTTTCTGCTTTATCAATTTGGGATAATCATAATTTCCGCACGCCGTTCAATACTGAATTGATTTCGCAAAGTCATCGGGAGTTTGTCTTGAATATGTTTAATTCAGGAGAAAGAAGCATAATTAAATTCACAAGCATTGAATGAAAATATGACTATGGCAGGCAATGAGCTCATATAAAGCTACACAGCAATTTTACATGCCTGGGCAATGACTGATAGCAATCACACAAGAAAGAAAAAACGTCTGACCATGAAATTTTCACAGAATAAACCTTAACTAGAATTCTTGAGTGTAGTATCTTGATTAAAACACTGAATTTATTCTGAGGTGATGATAATGACAAGTGTTCTTTTCATGATTTCTTTGAATTTTGCTTCCCTCATTGTGGTATTGAAAATGGTATTTTTTCTATAGATGTTGCATAATTAAGCGCACTAGCTACATTTTAGTGTCTCCTGTACAAAGAAGAAGGAATTATTACGATTGTTCTCTGTAATTGTACGATTGTGCACAGATGCATAACTACCGCGCAAAGGATTAATGAACGATTATAATCTTGTCTTGTCTAATCTTTAAAGGCCCACTGTCAAGGTTCAACTCAATCACCAAGAGGATGAGAACTATAATTTAGATACAGACACATACTCAGAAATATGGACTGTTGCAGTGCCATACTCTACAGATAGCAGACTATGGCAACAAATTCTCTATTTTACCACACCACCGGGATTTTCTGTTGCATTATGGGTAGCATTAGTGCCCCAATTTTAAAATTAGAGTCAAAAGAGGTCGTTTTTCTATTCTGTCATGACAGTGGGCCTATAAAAGAATTGAGTGTTTTTCAATCAGAATCTTCCTTTATTTTATTTTTTACTTTATCTATTTATTCATCTTTTTCTTTTTTTTTTACAAATTTTCTTTTCTACATCATCACATCAGGGGCGTAGCTACAAAATCATGAAGGAAACAAAAAATCAAGCCCTCCCCCCCCCGTGTCCCCCTGCTGAAAAAATCCTAGCTACGCCACTAACTCACATTCCCGCGTATGGAGGATCGAATCCTGGTCCCACTCTGTACATGGTGTTCAATGTTCCATTCCATTCTCGGCCTGGTTGCGGTCCAGCCATCGCGCTGTAATAAAAAGAAATTGAACAAATAGATCAACATTTCGATCAGTATTCTCAGAAGAGGTTTATTTAGACACCACTTTGAGAAATCAATCAATCAATCGATCAATCAATCATTGATAATAACAATAATGATAATAATAATAATGATAATAATAATGATGAGAAGAAGAAGAAGAAGAAGAAGAAGAAGAAGAAGAAGAAGAAGAAGAAGAAGAAGAAGACGACGACGAAGAAGACGAAGAAGAAGAAGAAGAAGAAGAAGAAGAAGAAGAAGAAGAAGAAGAAGAAGAAGAAGAAGAAGAGAAGAAAGAAGAAGAAGAAGAAGAAGAGTAATAATAGCGTTTTATTCACCCAGGTTATTATTATCACCCTCACCAGGTCCCAGTGTCTCTCCTATAAGTGCATAGCAGAAGGTGGATAAATCGCCTTGCTGAAGAATGTAAATTAAACCCTAGCCTATCTGCGTGAAAGGCAGAGAACAATCCACTACGTCACAGCCCCGCCACAAAGTTGAACACCATGTTAAAGATTAGATTAACGACATGCAGTACAAATACTATACCAACTTGGGGAAAACAATGAGTTTGGAATATATTTTTCTACCAACTGCAGTTTTCAATCATATCAGGAAACGGTTTCTTGTCCGGAAGTAGAGATAGAGGCGGCGCCACAGGGTGTCAGGGGGTAGGCGGGTACCCCCTATTTTATTATCAAAATGGCGTGTATGCTACTGTTTTTCGAAAATATCGCCGTCCTATTGTTGTTGATTTTGTTAGAAAAAAAAATTGGCGGGAAAAAAATGTTCTTTGTCGTCGTCGGCCCCCCTGCCCCCGCTTGTCGGACACTGTTCGGCTTGCATTTCGGCCAGTAAAAAATTGTTTGGCAGGCAAAATTTTCCCGACTGATTTCGCCCCTCCTAAAATTTTACCCTGGCGCCGCCCCTGAGTCAAGCTCATTTGAACTTAGTAATGATATGTTCTGCATGGGTAATTGATCATTATTCGTAAGAAATCTGAACTTTACAACAATGCTACGCAAAGAAATAAGCAACTTCCAAACGTTTGTCCAGCAGGACTGTATCAGGTTTCTGGTTTTTGTTTCTCCATTTTGAGATATATGAGATTGAATCTAAGTCACACTGTACAATGTCGTTTTGTTCAACACTTCGCGAGTATAAGTTGATTGCTTACGTTAAGTATCAATCACGTAACATCAGGGGGGATATGCGATGAAGTGAAGGGAACTAAATAATTTGTATCCATCTCACCGTAAAAGTTTTTCTGCATCCCCAAAACCAATTGGATGGACCGGTATTCGTGGCAGTTTGGTCTCGTTCAGGAGTGTTCGGTACGCAAAATCTGGAATAGAATTTATGATGTCAGTGGTGAGAAATATTACTGCCAATATACAACAACAACAACGACAACAACAACAACAACAACAAGTACTACTACTGCTATTATTACTATTTCTGCTACTACAACTACTGCTACTACTACTACTGCTACTACTACTACTTCTACTTCTACTACTATTACTACTATTACTATTACTACTACTACTTCTGCTACTTCTACTCCTAGCAATACTTCTACTACTATTACTACTACTACTACTACTACTACTACTATGACGACGACGACGACGACGACGACTATGAGTACTACTTCTATTACTACTACTTCTACAACAATAACTACAACTACCACTACTACTACTACTACTACTTCTACAAAAATACCACTACTACTGCTGCTACTTCTAGTCTTCTTCTTCTACTGCTACTACTAAAACTATTACTGCTGCTACTGCTGCTGCTGCTACTACTACTGGTACTACTTCTAATACTACTACTACTGCTACTACTATTACTACTGCTACTACTACTTCTGCTGTGGGCCTACTACTACTACTTCTATCTAAAAAAAACTGCTACTGCTGCAACAGCAAGTTGCTACTTATATTATTACTATACTACTACTACTACTACTACTACCACTACTACTACTACTACTACTGCTACTGCTACTACTACTACTACTACTACTACTACTACTACTATTACTACTACTGCTTCTACTACTACAACGGCACTATTATTTCTATTACAAAAAACTAACTACTACTGCCTCAACAATCGTTGCTACTTATATTATTATTACTATACTATTACTACTACTTCTACTACTACTACTACTACTACTACTACTACTACTGCTACTACTTCTGCTGCAGACCTATTACTACTACTCTTACAAAACTACTACTGCTACTACTACCTCTGCTGCAGGCCTACAACTACTACTCTCAAAAACTACTACTACTACTATTACTATTTCTACTACAACTTCTACTACTACTACTACTACTACTACTACTACTACTACTACTACTACTACTACTACTACTACTGCTACTACTACTACTACTACTACTACTACTACTACTACTACCATCTACCTTTTGCGGGATAACCCAGAGTGAGCGGGTCGCCTACATCTTGTAGAATGGACCCCCTCTGTGCTGCGGTACTCGGGAGAAACATCCCGTCGGGGTATGGCAGGCCCACCTCAGGTTTGACCGAAAAGTCGCAAGGATCAGAAAATAGTATGAGCCCGACGGCTCCAAAATCTTCAGCATTTTTGACCTGTGAAAATGTCATATGAATTCATCTCAGTGACAACATACTTCCTACACATCAACTCCAAATCTTTTTCAGAATCAGACATTGGTTTATGGTAAAAGGTAAAGGTAAAAGGTAAATTTTGCATTTTACTGTGTTTAATTGTCCACTCAAGTACTTTACTGTATGTGGCGTAGATATTTAACTTTGGCATGTATCCACAACTTTAAACAATGTTTTTAACACGTCCACAAATCACCTCTGATTCATGTTTTACCCAATTTCACTTTAAACACAATGTATTCAATTATAGGAGCACTTCGCATTTTACTGTTAAATTAAGAAAATGATTGTGCAACGGATGATATTGACCGAACTATCATGTGATTGTGAGCAGCTATGCAGTGCTATCTGTGGATCCTTATTCGTCGCTTGTCCAGCAGAAGGGCCCTAGCAAATGTTCCCGCAGTAGGACGTTAACCTTTAATTGTCTCTAAATTGAAAACTATTGGCTCTTTCACATGAAATCAAAGCAGTGTGATATTTTTAGATCCTTCTGCCAGTTTTTAAGTGCAAATACATGTATCAAATAAGGAAATATTTTTTCAAATAAGAGAATATTGTATTGTTAAGGCCCTTCTGCCGGGAACATTTGCTGGGGCCCTTCTGCCGGAGAAGCGACGTATTGTTCCCTGAAGTTACACCACAATGATTGACTTAACTTCTTATTTGATACAATTTAAAGTGACCTTTGGGTTCAATCCAGGATTATGATTGATTTACATGTACATTTTAATAAATTATGAAAGATCAGACTGATCTTTCAGCTGATGTATAATTCAGATTACCTTAACACCATATTAACGCTTTGGATGCTATACTGTAAAATGTAGTTGAAAATCTCGGGGGAGGGGAATAATTAATTTAAACAAAAGGAAAGACATTCAGAATATGTTATTGGTGTGATATGACCTTTGTGCAAAAATCTTTCAAATAACAAAAATACGCCAAACTAAACTTGCGCTTCAACATGCCAGAGAAATTACAGGTCTATGGACATTGTGTGCTTTGTGTGGTGTATATTTGTACCTCTGGCATTGTAAAGGTTAAAGACACAAGCTAACATAGTGGAACTCAATTAAAAAAAACTATCAAACTTTATAATATTTGAGCTACATAATAGTGTTTAATTGGACAAATAGACATCCTAGAACACGAAAATTTGGAAAGTTATGCTGCCACTGGCATGGTATGCATGAATAAACATTTATTGCTGAGGCTGAATAAAAATTAATCAGACCTATAACACAGTAGTCTATGGGAGGAAATAGACAAGGTCAGGAGAAGGTCACAATGGATGCTGTAGATTTTCACTCTAAACCTATAAAATAATGATCGCTTTGGAGTAGAGTTTTTTTCAGGGCTTCATTTCAGACCTTATCAGCGGGTTATTCTCCTTATGGAGGATTATATAGGTCATTTTTTTTTTAACTGTGGTAATTGTTAACTTGTGTCTTTAAACATGATCGATACAGTACCTTGTTCATCCGACCGGTCTGGCCGTAACGAGCGATTAGAATCTTGCCCGTAAAATTGATCGTCGGAGTTAGCACATTCTGAAGGTACTCGAAGTCCTCGATCCGTCCGTAATTCACATAAACCAAGTCGCCCTGACAAAGAATAATTCACAATGGACATATTATTATTAGTAACAAAAGTTTTAGTCAATAGTTCAATAGTTCTGATTTCCCTCCTGTCGATACTACTACTACTACTACTACTACTACTACTACTACTACTACTACTACTACTACTACTACTACTACTACTACTACTCCGGGGGGGGGGGGCACTCGACTTATAAAGTGATACCTATGTGCCGCACCGAAATCGAAAATCGGGACTCTGGAACGGGCTTGAGCGAAAAATGGGGGTCTCTGGAACTGGAGCTGAGGCTTAAGAAAACCTGAAAATGCTATGCTCTGGAACTGCACCGCGGCGAAGTTCCGGCGCGCCAACAGCGCGCCGTGCTGAAAGGGCAATGCTCTGGCTCGGCCGCGCCGGGAAGCGGCGCAGCCGAGCGAAAAATCAGAAGCGAAACGGCAAATTTGGGGGTCTCTGGAACTGGAAAACTCAAAAAATTTCTGTGACTTCTGAATTTGAGATGCTCTGGAACGGAAATTTGGGCTGAAAATGGGGGTCTCAACCGCGGCACATACGTATTATACTAAGTGCCCCCCCCCCCCGGCTACTACTACTACTACTACTATACTACGACTACTACTACTACTACTACTACTACTACTACTACTACTACTACTACTACTACTACTACTACTATATTACTACTACTACTACTACTACTACTACTACTACTACTACTACTACTACTACTACTACTACTACTACTACTACACTACTATACTACTACTACGACGACGACGACGACGACGACGACGACGAACTGTGCTGCTACTCCTACTAATGCTGCTGATACTATTATTACTACTGCTACTACTACTATACTATTACTACCACCACAACAACAACTACTATTACTACTATTACTACCACTACTAATTAGAAAATATTTTGATTTTCTTGAAGCAGAATAGACAGTAAACAATGTCAAACACGCTGGAAATTATGAACGTGATATCTCGGTCTGACGTCTATGGATAATGCGTGTTATATGAAAATCAAATCGTCTGCAACGTGGTTAAGCCCATGCAAGTATAGTTTTGGTCGACTTCTTTTTTGTCAATCTTTCACGAAGTATTCTATTGTCACCCCAGACATCAGAAAACAATATCAAACCCACTGAAAATTGTTCGTTGTGACAAATTATGACGTTTAAATTATATTAGAGAATATCTAGCCGTATGCAGCCTACATTACCTATGGAAAATGTCGAGTCCCCTTCCCCCGACATTCTTTATTTCGAGTAATTTCTACAAATCGGAGGGTTTCAGAGCGACCAATTTCAGGGCATTGGTAGATTATGTAGGTGTATCTAAAAACATAATTGCAAAGAATTTCATTTTTAACCATTCACCAAAACTATAGTTGGACTTAATGGGAACAGTTCCTGCAAGGATTAATTTGGATGACAACCAATATATATCATCATTTTCTTTGTGCTAAATCACATTAATAAATCACAGGCGGACTCCAGACGTCTCAGGGGCCGGGTGCATCCTATTATTCCCAAAATGTCAACTTTAGATATGAAATTGAACCCATTCCTTCTTTAAAAAAAATCAGGAATTATGATATAATCACTGATCAGAAACAGTCTAGTATCACGACGACATTTGGACCTACACCTCATTAATCATTATTAACGGCACATTCAAGACAACTCTTGCGCGGCATTTCTACAGAAAAAAGTCAATATTTCATGAACCAAACTAGTTTATGGTGCTGAGTTACTAACAATAAATGACCTACGAGTGTAAGTATACACCTTATATTGCGCGATGCGCAGGAAACTCCCAAAATAATTGACCCGACTTAAAGGCAAAGTTCACCCTGACTTCGAGTTGGTTTCAATATAAGCAGAAAAATGAGAAAAAACATATTAATGACAGTTTGGCGAAAATCCACCAAAGAACAACAGAGTTATGAAGTTTTGAAATTTTGATTTTGTGACGTCACATGCGAGAAGCTCCCCACATGACATGTAATACAAATTCCATAAATTGTCATTTTTAATGGTTCATGATAATCAAATGGTTCTGGTTTTCAAAGAAGCCTGAATGAAATAATGTTTCTGAAAATATATTGAATTGAGAGGTAAAATCTTTTTTAAATTTCTGAGAAAAACGGCACTTTTGTGCAATTCATATCACATGACATATGCGGAGTTACTTTGAAACTTAAGAATTCTGTTATTCTTTGGTGGATATTTGCCACACTTTTATTAATATGTTTCTCTCATGTTTCTGCTTATATTGAAACCAACTAGACGTCAGTGTGAACTTTGCATATAAAATGCTTAAAGGGCAGTAACATGATTTGGGAGCACTTAAAAAGGATGAAAGGATTGTCTTAAATTTGTAAACTTGAAGAGAAACGAGCATGAATATACTTGAACACATAGAAAGCTGTACAACATTTGCCTGTCACACCAAACACTAATGGCAATTGTTTAAACGAAAGAGAAAACATTTTACCACAAAATTGTTACATCAGAAACCTGGTTTTATCCCTAAATGACGATTGCTTCCAAGCATGCTTTTTCCCTTTAAGTTTAAATTGAGAATATTAAAGGGAAAATAAAAATACGATGAAGCGATAACATGAGCTATAATATTGAGAAATTAAGTCCTAGGTTTCGATTGTTATTTTAGGTTATTTCGTTTGAGAAAGGATTACATATATTTCGAGCTGTCGTAAAACATCGTGTGAGGCATGGACTTGAAATGTCACACATTTGTCGGCACTTTGATATTGATCTTTGTAACCACGTATACTTCAACACATGAGGTGTTAAATTTATCACCGATGGTATTTCAAAAAAAATATATAGCCTAGTGGACCTATATGTTATACAAGTTTGCACGTTCATAAACACATTCGAATACACGTCAATAAAAAATGGGGATGAGGGGTGTAAGAATGAAATCTCCATTTCAACTATTTAACCAAACATAAGTCGTGGAATTTTGAATTCTCTATCAGGTGTTATTTCAGGCAGTTCGAAACTAATTTCAGTGTGTCACAACCGATATAATATCACCCAGTGTCAAAAGTGGGCAGACATGGCCTCCCCCCCCCCCACCCACACACACACATTGGCGAAAGAAAGGACAAATCACTCAAATTTGAGTTATGTTTTTAAAACGTGATAAACATTGATTGATTGATTGATTGATTGATTGATTGATTGATTGACTGATTGATTGATTTTATTTCATTTCCATCGTAAATACAAACAAATACAAACACAATATACACAAAATTAAATACAAACATAAATAGATACATGTAAGCCATTACACGTAATAACAAAGAAAATAATTGAGTTTAGCGAAAACAAGGTATACATGCATGTACACTTTATTATTATTTATTATTTTAACATAAACTAACTCATAACGAGCCAATAAAATTATAATAAGCAAACGAGTAAATAAGATTGATGGATATGGAGGGTCCTCTAAAAAGCAACGCTTGGATTTTGAGGAACCCTCGAAAATAAAACAAAGAAAAGGTTTGTTATAATGTAGGAATATAATTTGACTACGTTAAAGAAAATATAAACAAATACATAAAGTTCGAAATACAAGTACATATTTACACTATATTTACAATATAGTGCACAACATACTGCACCTTCGGGCAAAATTTGAGGAAGAAATAATCATTCTGCTGAGTGCTATTCAAGTCAAAATTCCGTAATATTGCACTGATGCCAATGTAAATGACGGACACGAATTTCTCATATGAGAAATGACATTTTTTGTCAGTTGCTTCCGTTCTAAATGTGGCAGTTGATGACTTTGTTGTTGAAAAGGAAAATGACCGCTCGGACCGTATTCAACATGTCTTTCAAATTCGATTCGGCTGGTGTGTTTCACCTCCTTTCTGTTCTTGCCATAACCTTCAACAGTAATGCCGATGTATTTTATTCGTTGATCATCCAAGATACGAGGGTACAACGAACACATCTAATGTAAATATCAGACGTAAAAGGTACCCACACAGTCTGTCGCTCGATAACTCGATTCGGTTACTTATAAGAAATTTTCCCACGATCTTCATATGACATTTTATCTAAATTTCACAAGGGACTGGTATGAAGATGTCTGGGGGTAGTCTAAGATTCCATAATACCGGTCATATAACGTATTATATAAAAAATATCATAAAACCAGGTTATGGGACATTGATTGTACAGACCTGCGTAGAGTAAATAGAACGTCATTAAACCAATCGATCTATGGAATCTGTAATCTATCATTGTAATCTTGATAAAATTCATATATCAAGTTGTGATAATGAATTATGGACTTGATCATTGCTTGTGTTTTGAAGTTATGTACATGTAATCGTATGTAATCTTATGTAATCGTATGTACTGATTGGCATATGTATGTTTGGTTTATTATGTATGATTCATACATGTATTAAATACTATTGATGGATTTTGATTTGCATATAGAATATGTCCCCAAACTCGAATCAAAACCCCATGGGCCTAACTAAGCTTGACATTATTTGTGATTTTTTTTAATAAAAATTCAAGTCGGAAAATTGCAAAATTACAAGACGGAGAAAAAAGGAATTTGACATTTGTAAAACGGAGAAAAACGGAATTTGACATCTGTAAAATGGAAAACTTCGATCTTTAGCGGAAATCATCAGAGGAATTATCATACGAGGTGTGACAAAAAAGAAACGAGACTGTGACGGCCACGCCCACGAAGCAACGTCAATCGACCCGCCACCCATGCCACTGTGTTGCCCAACATCTCATCAACATTCTATTATAATATTGCTGACCTATCTCACTTTGTGCCCTTCCTCGGGGTGCTGAGTGGCACGCCCCTGCTTCGCCCCGTCACTACACTACGGTTCGTCCCAGAACAAAAAAAAGAACCCTAAAACAAAGGCTTATTATGCATAAGCAATAGACCGTATGATTAAATAAATAAATTCAGAATAAAATTTAACTTATGCTCTTTTGAATGATACATTAAGCAAACTTATGTATTCATGCATTACTGAATACCATGACTTTGAAAATTTAATGTCAAAAACCATTTGCTGCACTTTATGGCTTTGACACTGTGCAAACCTTGAAAAAGGGAGATGTGCACAGTGTCTTGAAAGCCGTAAAGTGTAGCAAATGGTTTTTGACATTAAATTTTCAAAGTCATAGTATTCAGCGACGCATGATTGAATAAGTTTGTTTAATGTATCATGTGAAAGAACATGAGTCAAATTTTATCCTGAACTTACTTATTTAATCATACACTTCATTGATTCTTAATAAAAAGCCTTTGTTTTAGGGTTGTGTTTTTGTTCTGGGACGCACTGTAGTGTAGTGACGGGGTGAAGCAGGGGCGTGCCACTCAGCAGCCCGATCGAGGAAGGGGCACAAAGTGAGATAGGTCAACAATATTATAGCAGAATGTTGATGAGATGTTGGGCAACACAGTGGCACGGGTGGCGGGTCGATTGACGTTGCTTCGTGGGCGTGGCTGTCACAGTCTCGTTTCTTTTTTGTCACACCTCGTACACATGTATCAACATCGCTACACTTACAGTTACATCTCCGGGAGCAGCGTACGCGTTAAACGGTGGAGGGATCCCATCTTGTAATAATTCCTCCTCACCAAATGGATCCTCCTTGAGGGCGGACGTGAATACGGCACTCCCATTGGCTGGGTTGATGATTTGCACCTGCGTTGTTATGGAAACAGAAAACCAATTTGCTTAATAAGAAAGATGAAGACTGAAACATGGAAGGAGTTTCACGTGTAACACCTTCAGTTGTTGTATATAAAACAAAATAGGAATTATAAATATGAATCCGTGTAAGAAATAGGAATAACTTTTAATAAATTGAGGACACGATGGTAATTTAAATTGTTGCTAACAGGGAAACATAATGTGTACGGATAACGATCATGGATTCTCTGTGGTCCCGAGTTCAAACTCCAGCAACAACGTTTATGTCCGTGGAATAGAAACCTTGTCTCCAGTTTAGCTCGTCCCTCGGAGATAAAGGTATTTCGGTTAAAGAGCAGTGGCGTGATTTGGCTGCTCAAGGGCTAAATGAGTTGAAACATCAATTATACACTGGCTAGGGTGTAAAACTGTTCTGGAAGGATTTGCCTGGAACTTATTTGAGGAGAAACCAGTATTCACCGGTATTGAATTACACACACATACACACACAGACAGACAGACAGACAGACAGACAGACAGACACATAAACACACACACACACACACACACACACACACAAACAAACAAACACACACACTCACACAAACACACACATGCACATACATAAATACACAAACACCTAAACACACACGCACAAAACACAAGCAGGACACAGTTTATCAGCATAGTGTCATAAGTTCGGTCAGTGAGGCATGGTGTCTGGAAGGAAAATAGGATACCCCGAACTTAAGTGTCATTATTGGACACCCAATACCCACCAGCAGACATCATTTCTTCTCAAGAAAAGAAAAAGACTGAAAACATACGGATTTTCACTTTCAAAACTATTCTGAAGGGAATAACTGTCTTCTTCAAACCACCAACGACGGTTCGCGGTTGTTGGCCTCGACGTTCGGGGAAAATTGGAACAATGGGGGAGGGAAGGTGTACATGGAACGGAGGTATAAAGGAGGAAGTATAAAGAGATAATTTCAGATCATATTTGCTGGACTACAGGACAAACATTTTCCATAATTCTCTTCTTTTTTCAGTGTTCTTTAATTTCGCACAACAAGGCGAACAAAACTCCACGTTAATAATAATAACACACACACACACACACACACACACACACACACACACACACACACACACACACACACACACACACACACACACACACACACACACACACACACACACACACACACACACACACACACACACACACACACACACACACACACACACACACACACACACACACACACACACACGTGCTAATATGATCAACATTGTCTACCTCACTCAAACTAGAGGTTAAAACATTACATACAAGAAAAGTGTGTAATCTATATTTATGGTTTAGACTGTTTCTGGGGCTTTTTGTAAAACAAATTCTCAAGGTGACCAGAATCTTAGCTACTAACAATTCACATGGGAACTATAGTAGCAGTGATGATAATAATAATAGTATCAGTCAGTGGTAGTAGTAGTAGTAATAGTAGTAGTAGTAGTAGTCGTCGTCGTTATCGTCGTCGTAGTTGGTAGTAGTAGTAGTAGTAGTAGTCGTCGTCGTCATCTTCGTCGTCATAGTCGTCGTCGTAGTAGTAGTAGTAGAGTAACCATGATCTTTATTACACTTGGAATACCTTTTGGAGGGGGTGGAGGCTTGTCACGTGTATCCTGCACACTCAAATATGCCACCCTGGAGATAGTTGCCACCGCCCCTTGTTAGATCCACCAACTACAACATCCTTGACCCTTGAATCGATATCACTGTTGTCAATCATTTTACCTTGTTTGCTCGTTCTTCGTCGTCAGCTGAGGGAGGGTGTTGCAGATAGACTTCGTAAGGGACCAATTTGGCCGAGTCCAGGCCTTGTTCCAACCAGGTCTGTACGATGTCCTCCGCACCCTCCCTATCGGCTGGAGTACCGGCTACGTGAGGCTTGCTGGCGTAATGTCTGATGAAGAAAAACAAACAAAAATAAACAATGAGTTGTTTACGGGGTTGTCTGTAGTGATAGATGAAGTTTACAAACAACGTAACTGTTCCATTCATTTAGACATTTACCATCAATATACACCTAAACTTATAATTGCATTGTAATCATTTTTTTCTTCTTCTTCTTCTTCTCATTATTACCTTTGTGATGGTGATGATGACGCAGAGATGATCTTGATATTATTCTCTTTGGAGGGCTCCACACGCAAATTGCAATGATGAGGTATGCTCTTAATTTCATTTCATTTCATTTTATTTCCACAAATTCGTTGAAAAAGATACACAAGAGGCCCGGGGGGGGGGGGGACACGACGCTCACCTCGGGTCTCGCAAACTCTCTGTAGTGCCCAAAACATGAATTATACATAGTTTTGACCCTTGGAGTCTGATTTCCCCTTGCCGTATAATAGCTGATTTTGTAAGTTAAGTTAAATTCTAACATTAATTTTTATAAAAACAAGGCAATCTAGCCATAATGTTTCTCGCCCTTTTCTATTAACATTTCACCTCATTTGACGTTTGACCTACTTAAGTGACCTTTGACCCCAATTTAACATTGGGATCCCTATACATGTAGGGCATCTGCCATCCAAGTTAGTTACAAATGGGCCGATACAAACCCCAATAGAAAATTACTAAGTTATGTTAAATTCTAACATCAATTTTAATATAAACAAGGCAATCTAGCCATAATGTTTCTCACCCTTTTATATTAACATTTCACCTCATTTGACCTTTGACCTATATATGTGACTTTTGACCTACAAAACACTGAGGTCCCTGTTACGCATCTACCATTTAAGTTTGGTTACAAACGGGCTTGTGGTTAGAAAGTTACCCACTTTGGCCCTTCTGGGCCCTGCGGACCAGGTGTACCATTTCAGGAACCCTCTGTCCCCTCCCCCTAAAGATCATTCCCACCAAGTTTGGTTTAAATCCACTGATGTGCTTTAAAGAAAATGATGTAAATGTGAATTATTCCCATAGGGCCCTGCCCCCCTCAGGGGCTAAACGGGGCCACCCTGCATGGGCATTGTTAAGAGGAACAATAATTCATCACATGTAGAGGTAACTAGGCCTATAGCTAAACTTTTTCTGAATCTTGAGAAGAAGATGTTTGAAAATTACATACTTTTGGCCTTGTAGGGCCCTGTCCCTGGGTCCCGGGGGCAAGCGTACCATTTAAGGCTGTCACTGTTCGAATGACAAAATATAAACTTGAATGTTGGTAGTATTTCCTACATAAGCTCCGTGGGGTTCCCAGTGAGATTTATACCATCTGTCTAACGTCTAGTCTTCATTTTGAGTGCAATAACCCTATATCGGTCTTTCCGGATGAGAGTGAAGAGTCGGTGTTTGGAAAATAAACGCCTAAATACCTGATGCAGGTTAATAGAAAATTGACCCTATATACATTGGGGACTCGGGAAGAATCGTGGGATGATTGTCTGGAAAAGCTTCTGACATTTTGACATTTGACAAATTATTTCCTCCGAAATAAAGCATCAAGGTGTATTCCAAAGGTTTACATAGATCGAAAGAAAGCGAGCGTCCCCCAAAGCTAGTGCTGGTGACGAAAACTTCTGTCAAGCTGATAGGAAGTTTAGAATCATCTTACAGCCGCTGCTGAAATTTGTGTGAGGAGGAGTAGACTATGGGGCATTGACCAAATACGATCTAGAAAAACGGTCCCGTAGTCTCCACATTGGTATTGAAAAATAACATCACAAATTGATTAAGATGAAGTTGCTGAAACACCGTAAATATATTTCAATGTAGCGATTTCACAGACACGATCGGTAGATTGGTCTTTACACCTATGTTATTAATATCTATGAAAGCCTGTGACATGCACATCGGAATGTACTGGCGAAGGTATTCTTTTGAATGAATTGAAGAAAAGTCATTCGCGCAGTCCTCCATTTTTTTTTTATAGAATAGTGGGGATCAAATACCACACCAAAGTATATTCAGTTTTCAAACATCCGTCGGATTTACGGAGCATTGTGACTACCTAGGTTTTCAAGCACTGCGTAGTTTACGAACGAGGATGTGACGTAGTAACATTTCAGCCACGTAATTTGGAGAACAAATCTGAAATTGGATTTTAGTAATATTTTAATAATCATTAATAAGAATTTGTAAAATATCAATGACGGGACTACGAAAAGTCACGATATTTTGCCTTGTCTTACAGTCTAAAACTGGAGGCAGAGAGCCAGAGAGATAAATGAAACAAGCGAGACAAATGGATAGAGGATCGATGACTCCAGTTGGCAATGGACGTTACCACATAATCATGGGAGACGCAACTAGATTAAAATCCATTTCCCCCTTTTTTTTCTTCTATTATTTAGGCATTTTGTTCGAAATTTTTGCCCCCCCCCCATCCCCCCATCCCCACATCCAAAAATGAATCGAATAATATGATCAGAAGAAATTGTATGTATCAGATCAAATGAATCACAGTTTCTGAGTGCTCAGGATTTTGCTTACGAATATACATGAAATTTGACAAATTACTAATAAACATTCATACAAAATGTTGCATTTTTTCTGTCTAGGTACGCTTAAATACATTTAAGCATTATTAAATTTGGACAAGTCCCTTCGTTTTCATTATAACAGTAATCGTTTTGCGATTTTTGATGTGCACCCCCCCCCCCCCAGTGATTCATAAATAGTTCAAAACAGTGTTCAATTGTATTTAACAGAGCAGCGTAATGGAGACTGAATGTGAGATTGACCTCTCACCGTTACGTCAATCCGGCCACTTGTTGGCTATATAATTACTCGCAATATTTTTTTCGACCTTCGAAGTATATAGATGGGCGTTCAGGCGAATCATAAATAAACGTTACAAAAACTCAAAACAAATATAATCACGTAACTAGAATATTAGAGTATACATCGAGGCATATATTTTGATCCAAGACAATTATTTGACATTATTCAACGAAATCACGTGCTCTTATTACGTGCAATTATTACGTCTATCTGTTTCACAAATTCGCTGCGTGATACAGTCTGAGTCGTGTTCATTCTAAATTTCACATCACCCAGAGTTGCACTCATGGGGAAATTTTGATTTGATAAAAATAGAGGACTGCCCTTGATCCAGAGATTCTAGCTCGTTAAATATTTGTTTCGATTGATTTAAAAGTCCCCCAAAATTGGTTTCACGTGTCGCTTGCTTAAGGGAATATCGCATAACATGGTGTGTTAGGATAAAAGAATAATATTTTGCGTTTGTTTGCAATATCGCTTGACATTTCTCGAAACAACTGGTTGATAAAATTGATTCACAGAAGTAAATATTGGCGTATACAGCTGTGTGTCTCAGTGACCTACATACGATGTTTTCTCCACATTTTGAAACTCCCGTGTGTTCTTCAAATACGCCAATGCCCTTTACTGTTAGATCATGTTTTCAATCGCCTGAGAATTGAGAAGGGGTGGAGGTTCTAGTGCTGTGACACCACGAAGTATGATAAGTTTAGAGAGAAATGACGTGGCAGCGTGGGGTCGAGTAGGAGACTGGGAGTACTCCAAAAATACTTTAAGAACCAAACGAATATACACCAATATGTAAACTGACATGTTTTGCCCGGCTATGGAAGTCGAATTGTCTTAAGATGAGCTGAATCGTGGCCATCGACCGGCCTGAATGAAGAACAAAAACTCACGCAACGGTCACCCTGTTCGCTAGTCTCCGTTTCGGGAGGTGTGTGTTTGTGTCGAAAACCAGTTCGTATGCTACGCAGCATTGCAGCCGCACTGGCAGGTTCGTGTATTCAGTGACTGGCCATATGAGAGAGCAATAAACTCAGAGGAGGTCCTTGTCAAATTTACCGAAACGTGCGAATTGGATTATTCGGGCTCTTTCTTTATTAGCGTGCTGCGTTCATCGCGGTCCGCTGAGTACTTTCAGACGAAGATAAATACACTCCAACCGCTGTATATGTATAACTCGGAAACGGAGCTACAGCGAACGGTCGTGGGGACGGCCGTGTAGTTTTGCTTCTCATCAGGCAGAGCCGTTCGTCACCATCGGGTAGGACACCTTGATCGGGTGAAAACGCCAGTCGTATGGGCCACGATTCAGTCCTTTAATAAACACGTGATTAATTGTTTAGGAGAATATATATCGCTGCTCTTATACAGTGGCGAGCGTATGGGCAAGCCGTGTTTAACATTATTTTAAATCCTAGCTTTCGTTGATATCTAAGAATTCATTTCTTGATATCAAGAAATTCGAATTTCGTGATATCAATGAAATCGAATTTTTGATAATTCAAGAAATTCGAATTCTTATTTCAAGAATTTGAATCTTGGATATCAAAGAATTCGATTTCTTGATATCAGAAATCGAATATCTGATTATCAAGAATTCTATTCTTTGATATCAAGAATTTCGATTCTTGATATCAATGAATTCATTTCTTGATTATCAAGAATACGAATCTTT
>JZLH01S0609028.1:97637-125101 GCA_001188425.1 Eucidaris tribuloides | reverse complement strand
TTGTTTAATATAATACAGCGCTACAAGAGCACGAATACTCATGTTTGACACACACAGCAGACAACAGATGTACAGACACACATACCAACACAACACAACGAAAACAAAGCACTCTAAGCCCCAGAAGTTCATGTGCATGGCGTTAATACAAGACACAGACTTAGATGCACAGGCACACACTCAACAAACACACAGCACCACACACACACACACACACACACACACACACCCACACACACACAAACAGAATCAAAACACGTAAGCCCCAAATTTGAGTTCTGGTGTGTTTAATTATAATACAAGACATGACAATCGATTACTCCACGCGGTGCCAGATTACCAAGTCTACCATAATTTGCACAGTTTATTTTGTTACTTACTAGTAATCTTAACTACCCCCAAACCCTCCACACCATTGCTTTCCTTACACATGTCCATATACCCTCTTACTAAATATACACTGACTTTTGACAAAAAATATTTCAGTACAATGCAAATTTAACAATGACAAAAAAATCACATCCTTATTATACATAATAAAATCAAATTGATAAAAATTCTGACGCAATCTATGGTGTATCCCGGCTACAGCGGATCACCAAAAAAAAGACAAATAATAGCATAACTACTTACATATTACATGCCCGCATTTGTTCTTTCACTGATGCTGAACTATATTACAAATTTAGAAGTTTGGTCTGAAATTTAACAGTTCTGTGCCTCCTTATATAGCAAGAAATTACGCAACCTATATAATACTTAAATCTGCAAATGAACAGGATGTGTGTCTAAGTTAATTATGAAGTTGTTACAATCATTGATGCCACCATGATTCTATTCACATATGGAAATGTTGTCATGGTAGGCATTGAGCGTCATTTTATTCAATTTTTACTCCAAAATTTTGTATGAATATTTTCAACTCAGGGTATCGATGATCGGCCACTTACCTATTGACCTTAATTACATGTATTGATTCAATTAGCTTGCCCGTCATACACCTTCAACCTAGTAAATTATATTGGAAGATACTTAACCATGGATTAATACAAAAGACCAGTTTAATACTTTTTATATGTGCTAATGCATATTATTTTACTTTTTCTTTTTGCAAATAGTATAGTACATATATATTCGTTTTCAAATGTTAGCATTTAATAAAACAATTAAGTAATGCCTTTGTGCTTTCATAATATTGATTATGCAAAATACAAAATTTGTTACTAAATTTGTAGGTAATACATGTACAGTTTAATGATTTTATATTTATACATATTTCAGCCGTGCATAATCTCATAACTTTAAGTCTTATCAGTTTCATACCACATCTTTGTCTTTCAAACATCTGATTTACTTTTCATGCCAAGAATTTGCTACACTAAGGGACAGATACAGCAACAATTATATCATTGGGTTGATTTTGCAGAAAAAAACACATTACTTTCTCTTTTTACTTTAACTCAAATAGCATACACATAACTAAACTGGATGACCTGTTTACACTTAAACAAACCATAAATTATAAATCCTTAGCTGTCAATATTTATAGAAAAATAAGCAAAAGATGATAATGTTTTGAGTTTCTTTGTAGGTATACAAAAGCTTACTTATTTTTATATGTTTGAAATTTACCAATTTTACTTTAAAAACAGGCCATTACATCGTGTTGTTTCGATTTAAATGTACAAATTATTTAACAATATGCTTCACCATTACTTAACCCGTTTTCCTCCGAGATTCTGAAAATCCCGATAAAGTTAACACAGCGCCACATCCGGTTCCCTAACCAACGGGCTTAATAATGATGACTTAAGAAGCAAAATACAGAGGAAAATCATGGAGTTGAAAATATATTGTCATCAATTCAAACTTTAAAGTGACGTTGCCTTGCCAGTAGATTCTTTTATTTTCATCCAGATAGCAACAAGATCACAAGATGGTTACATTGAACCATGTGGAGTACCACCACTATCAAATCAGTACTGTTATTAAATCATCAATGGAATTCTCTCTTTGGATTACCTGTATTCAATCTAATTACAATGAAATAATAAAATGAAATCAAATATCAGCTGTCTAGGTTTCCAAATCACAGACAGAAATTATATATTATTCTCATAATGTAGATTGCACGAAATCTCTATGTATCAGAGCTACTCACTGAACATTAATAAACTAATGCACTATCAAACCGTCTGCTTCATGCGTATACCGTTTGAGCCTTATTCAATACAATTCATGCTTTATATGTGTTGGTACATATTTGCAGTTTAAATCCCTGAAGATTATAGCAAAATGCCAGAAAATCTGAGCAAAATAAAATGAAATAGCATACAGGCCTTTCGTTTAATGTAAAACATTTATAAAAAGACCATCTATATAATCTTCACATGCTAGTTGCATCTAATAAGACTTATTCACTACCGAGAAATTATGAAATGAATTTACTGCTTATTGTTTCCCTAATAATCGTATGATAGAGTTTACATAGAACTACAAGGCCATTGAAGAAAATTCAAGACTATTGCCAAAGTAGTAAACTGCATGAAGAAGAGAAAAGGGTCACAACGATCGGGACTGCTTCACTAACACCTCCAAATAAATTCAGATAAAACATTATAATGAATGCTGTTCACTCAAAACCTTTAAAGGCATAATTATAATGATATTCCAGTTACAAATTCTGACTACTTTGATCCTCCAAGTGACTGCTCGGTAGTGTCTCTGATAAGGTGCTGGAAAAATGAAGCCCTGAAAAACAACATTGCCAGCTTCAAAATGACTCTGAAGTGCTATAAAAGATTTTCCCCACAGGACTGCAGCGTATTGTTAATAGAATTTCTGCTCTGGCCTGCAAGTCACTGGGCGCCGTGGCGGGGGGGAGGGATGGTTTTCGGATGTTCTGGTTCTTCTGGGAGGGGCAGACAATATTCGGGACCTGGGGTGCTGGTGAAGGTAGCCATCAGGAAATGACAGCCACTTTTCACATCAATATCCACGCGGGCGGGTGGGGGGGATGTATCTGGGCTGCTTGGGGACAGGTGTCGAGGGGATGCATCTCGGTGCTGGGGTGGGGTGAGGGGGATGTATCTGGTGCTGTCTGCGGGAGGGGATGGAGGGGATGTATCTGCATTGCTGGGGGGGCTGGGAGGCAATTGGTACCTTGGATCCGGGAAAGACGTATGTAAATTTTATCTGGGATGCTGGTGCAGGCTAGCCATATCGCGAAAATTTACACAAATTTCGCAATTCAACTTCAAAATCCACGTGTGCGCCTACTTTAACTACTATTTCTCATATTAAAAAAATTAGTCATGGAAAATTGTCACAAATATGCCTTTTTGAAGTTTCATGGTGGGAGTATTATTAAGTGTGAAAGGCCATTAGAGAAAAATATTTTGGACACTAGTGGTTACATACCCAGCTTTGAAATAAAATACTCATGCTGACGCTACAGTTGCCTACTAATAATTTGCTCCTGCTGCAATAGTGCTGGCATTATTCCATGGCCATTAAATTTTAATTATGCCAGAATATGAGCTAGCCACTTTTCATAATCATGCGATGATTTCATAACATGCTACTAATTTTATTTTGGTTAGTGAGTGACTTGATGTCTTTATCACTCAAAGTATACGAGCAATGCATCGGCTGGAAATTTAACTCGGATGAAAGTTGTACTACAGCAGATTGACTGTGACTTAATACAGGCAATTACAACACTAATCTCATGCCTTTACACAGAAAACGAAATTAAAGAATGAATTGTAAAAAGACAGAATATAGGACATTTGTTTAAAATGAAATTACATGCTAAATCAACATACCTACCTACACAGTTACAAAAGAACAACAAAAATTAGAAAATGACTTATAAGCATCATTATTTGAGCATTGCACTGAATTGATGTACGGCCCACATGTACATGATACTACTGGCATTCGTAGAAACCAGTGGTATATTATATTGCAACCCATTCTTTCGTATAGTTGCCCCACAGTTAGAAATTGACCAAGTATTACACATTGTTGCCTACACAAAAGGTCAATGTCATGGTAGGTAGGTTAGCATCAAGTATTTCATTACTGCGTGTTTCACAGTGGGAACTCTGTGACTCTGATCAGATATTACAATAAAAAATTCAGAGACTCCGACTTCTCCCGCTTTGACGCAAATTTTCAAAATCGCCCGCTTTTCTCGCACCGTTTTCTCCCACGCCGAAGCTTGTACTCCGCCGAAGATGCATTCTCCCGCTTGTGTAATAAATTTTATTGGGATGAAATGTTCTCAACTTAGATGCGTTGCAGTTTTTGATTGTAAAATGCCCAATTTTACACACAAAGTCGGTTGAAAAAAAAACACACATTTAAATTTGCTTTATGCTTTTATGGCGTGCCACCATAGATTTGGGTTTAAATAATGTTTATGCAATTTATAACACCTTTGAATCTCTCCGCTATCAAAATTTGGGTGCTGCGCGTTTATGCGCAGCCAGCATTTTGCACATAGAGTACAAGTGCCCCACCTCTACTCTGGACCCCATGTGGCCCACCTTTATTTTGTTACTGCAAACAATTTGGTATCATGACGGTTTTTTTAGGTAAGCCATTGCTTAAACACCAAAAAAGCCATTTGGCATGCACTTTGAATTCTTCAACCAACGATATAATCAAACATGCCAAACTTCAGCTGTTTTTTGGCGTTAAACATCAAAACTGGCAACCCTACTCAAAATAAGCGCTTCAGATGCCACCAGGCTTCAAGAACCCCAGATCTTGGGCGGGCCTATGCCACAAGTCATATGCACTTCAGTGAAACCATATCTAATTATTATTCTAAGTCTTCCGTTTGCTAAGGTGGTCGTAGGAGGGAGAATCTTGTTTCAGGACCTCCTAACTTTCTATAATGAAAAAAAAAAAACAAGGATGATTTTTTTTCAAAAATAGAAAAAAACCAGCATTTCCCATATTGATAAACATTTTCAAGAAAAAATTGGAAATCATATCGAAACGAGAGTCTGGGTTGGATCAAAATTCATTTTTCTCCCAAATTATAGACATGGCTTGGATCTGATTTAAGGAGATGGTAAGAGGTTGGGTCTCTGACAAAGTCATCCAAACACCACTAAAGTTCAACAGAGATGGCTGTCAAGGCCGACCGTTCTGAGCTCACAAGGCCGCTGGAAAAATATCTTTCACGGACTTTGTACACATGACTTGGCCCAAGGCCAAGGCCGGAATATCTGGCCTCACGAGGTCGACCTCAACTCCCATCCCTGATTACTTATGAAACGCATTCAAGTGACTTTTGACATTGATTTCGCTATCAACATTGCTTTATGAAAAGATAACAATCCATCACACCGTAGTATACAAAAGATCATATATTACATCACAAGATACTGTACATCCCGATTTGATAACACATAATACAAGGAGGGGGAAATGCATATATATTTCTATGCTCGGCAGTGCGTATACATTTGTTATTATGTAACCTGTTACATGATTTCTACATGTTTAATATAAGTAACTATTTGTTTTCCCACACATTCAAGCACGTTTTGAGTTTCATCTGCGTTAGTGGATTTAGTTATTGCCGTTAATGTTTCTTTATGTATCTCTTATGCTCTAAGACCATTAAATGTGCAGCATGTACATTTCAAAAGCGTCAAAGTTGTATCGATATAAGTATGAACATACGCACGATGCTCACCACCACACACAACCCAAACAGACATACATACAGATTACACACACATACAGAGCATTTGGCTCTTTGTTTCAATACATTCATCATATACAAAAATCAACAATACACAAATTTGGCTAGGATGTTGGTACGGTGATGGAAAATTTGCATCTTGACAAAACTTACAAGAATCTACCACGTGCAGAATATATATGCACGTCAGACACGTACCTGAGTTCTTCAATAAAATGTTCTTATGTCAATGTGCAGTTCAATAAGAATGCCACAGGCCATTAACAAGTCCCTTTGAGAGAGGATAATTGCCACAGCAAGGAGGTGCTTTCGACACCCCCGCCCCCCATCTTTATTAATCAAATTGCAATGTCAATTTAACTTGTAGCATAGGCAATCTCAAACATAAAATCTGATGCGAATTATATGAATGGAACATAGTAGTTACACTGATCTGCTGAAAGATATGAATGAACATAGTGTTACCACTTGATTGCTGAAATTTGCTTTATTAATAAAAAAAATTGTAAAGTAAATGTATAAACTTCATTTCATATCATATGTTCTTTATTTCAATTTCATTTTTTTTTTCTTTCTTGGAAAGGAATGGAGGGGGGGCGGCGGGGCTGTTCAGTTGAGTGTTTTGGAGATAAGACATTTGACTTTGTTTGTGACTTTTGCCTATATACAGTGAATTCAGCGAGAAATACACCGTGGAAGTATTCCACCTTGACACTTGTTATATCCTGGGTTAAGCCCACATCAGTAAGCATCTTAAAGTTTGCTCGGTTCAGCGTCAATAATCATGCTAATAATCGTGGCACATCAGAGGTTCATCGGGCTGTGGGCCCTTACAAGCCAAGCAGTGGCAACCCACCTTTTTGCGATGTGATAGCGACAATCGATCACTGCAGCTGTTACTCTGGATCAGCTTGCACACATAGTGTACTCTTGATGGACTGTGAATAGTCTTTAGCAGAGAAGGCAGAGAAGTTGACACTCACTGCATTCATGAGATTCAATGATGTTTCCTTCAATATCCAATCTTGTGTTTCTCCACTTTGCTGGCGATGTACATAACCATATCAAAAGAGGAAACTAGTATCGTACGTCAAGTCCAATGAGTTCCGAGGCCGATATGGCCCAAACACAACACTTTTCCCCACCAATTTCATAGGAGTTTTTATGGGTGACATTGACCCCCCTGAGGACCGTCCAAAACACTACCATTTCCATTAGAGTTTGTATGGCGGGACTCGGACAGGCCGCCCAAAACACACCCTTTTCCACAGAATTGTAACAGAAGACTCGCGACGCAGGGCCGCCCTGATACACAACCCTTCCATAGAGTTTGTACAGGTGACTCGGACCGAGCGCCGCCGAAATTTGGGCTCGACTTCCTACACTGGTGGAGACCTTCCCCTCAAGGGGTTGACCTCACAGGCTTGAGCCTCCACCGAAGCCGGCCCCGCACACATCCTGCCACCGATCTGGGTGGAGCGTCGGTCGTTCTTCTGCATGTGCTCCTTCTGGTCCTCTCGCCAGCCTTATTGTACGCTATCCGGTACTGCTGGTCAAAGCATCTGAAGAGAAGAAGGGATAAATTAACATACAAGGAAGTTCTTGGTTATTCTGGTTTGACGAGTGACAACAGTTATAAAAGTAAGATGTTGAGAAGAGATCTTTATCTTCGGATCAATTGTATTTTATAGGCTAGAAATGATGGCAGGCAATGTCATCAGTTGTCTCAAGAACATTTAGTAAAAAAAACAAACCACGAGAAAGTTATTTACATTAAAACAAAACACAAGGCAAGTACAGCTATTTATCTAATAGTTTTGTCTTATAATATTTTAGTTATCCCAAGTTTTCATTGCAATATCTCATCAGTTGGCGTCAAGCACCCACCACTATTCAATCACAACCATAATCATCCAAACCATCATCACTATGCCTGTTGTACCTTCCACCCAGCTAAATTTGAATCTTCTCTCTTACCATGATCCAGCATATTCTCGTCCTAGAGCCTGGAAGACAGGAAGAGGCAGTTCCCGTGTTAGATGCTGCGATGGCTACCAAGAGGGATACTTCGCTGCTCTGGAACTCATCCGCACAACATAGGTGATAGGGATGAAGACATTGTGAGCGAAATGACTTCACGACTTGCAACATGACCTGCAATCAACAAAGCAATGGTTTTTTTTTTTTATCAAGTAAGATCAAGCACACAAAATAATTTCATAACGATGGAATGATTTACTTAAACTTGATAAAAGAAATATACATACATCATATTTAACCCTTTTGGGCTTGAAGCTCTAAGGCATTATTTGTTTACGACATGATTTTCACATGGTGACGTGAGGCGAATATAAACCAACAACTTTACGTTTTCGCTTCCCAAAATGTCTGACAAAATATTTACTTTCTTTGTTCACACTGGTACAAAAAAAAAAGTGTATTCATGGCGCGGACGCATATGGAAATATAATCTTATTGTGCATCAAATGTTTTGACTGGAACATGTCCGTTAGTATTTTCCTGGGCCTTCTCTAGAAAACTGGTTGATAAAGTAACAATTTTCTTTCACACAACATAGTCTCATTGATAATTAATCACATACCACTTGATTAATTCGTCAAATGAATGCTACGATTATTGGTTTCTTATCTAGAGGTGGACACGGGCGAATATATACTCAAACTACACTTGCTACTACAGACAACAAAAATGACGTTACGCTTTGATAGCAGCAACTTTATCGGGTGCGTTTTGATGGGCATTTTTGAGGCCTGGGCTTGTGGAGTCCACTGTCCAGATACGATGGGCATCCCATCCTCCTGGTACAGGTGGAGATTATCCAGAGCACCGTCACTTTTCACGTAATCGGGAGTCTGTCGCCAGATTACCGACTGCCTCTCCTGTACCGGACAAAGGATGATTCAAACCGAATGTTCTATAGAAGATGTGTGGTAAGCCAATTCCTGATGATTGAGTAACCTACATTTTCTTTAAATGACTTTGATGTCGCCACTCGGAAATATTTTGCCTATGTGCTAACGCCTAAACAGCTTGTCGAATCTAATTTTGCAGTGTATATTCTTTTTGAAATTTTCTAACAAATTATCGCCAAAAAAAAAATTTTGCCAAATCAGAAGTAATTTCTTATGTATTTATTGTTTCGGGAATTTCTTATGTATTTTCTTTGTTTTTTCACACTCTTATTTCTTATTGTTTTTTTGTATTAAGTTTATCGGGGACACTTTTCGCGATCGATGTAAACAGCATAAAAACTGATTCATTTCAACCAGCAAAAGTAAAAAATAATCATACATTTATGAATTTTGGCTGAAAACACATTTGTATGAAATGTACACAAAATCACGTTTTGACAGATTTTGGTGACATGATGCTACAAAAATTTCAGTAGCGTGTATCCAGTATGTCCGATTTTTTGCAAACATGGTCTCAAAGATTGCAGTGAGACTGAAAAGTTAAAAAGTCATGGAGCCGCTGTGCCGGTCAAAAAATTTCGCCATACGGCAGAATTGGCTTCCCCCCGATAGGGTTAAACTGGACATTAATAAATGTACGCTAAAAGCACAAAGTTGTTGTAATCAATGCTATCTTACATTGCGAATCCCTGTTCTCACTGTACGCTTGCTAGAAGGGCACCTTCAAGATAGTTCGGCTCAAATCAAGCACGCACGAAATTACCAGACACCTAGTGAAAGAATGCAAGATATACAAGTCATGAGGAAGACGCTAATAAGTTCTCTTTCTTGGAGCATTGTGTACTTAAGTGAGACTATTCCATCGTTGCTATATCCCAACTGGGTACTGGCTTGAAAGTGTAAAATTTTCATAAAAGTTTCTTTATTTGCGTGGCATCAGGTGAAAGCCACATTACATTTGCGTTATAATGTGGGAATAGTCACTTCAAAATATAATAACTATTTGTGGATTAGGCAATTTACAGTGTGACTTTTTCCGTTGCTGCGCCCTTCATCGTCGGAATACATCAATTCGTTTCACGCAGACTCATGAACGTTCCCAATTATCACCCATTCGTGTTATTCTTTGTCAGCTGGATGATATTTTAAGAAGTGTCTTTGTTGAAGTAGATGTGCTCTGTTGTTCAGCTTACTCCCTTCTCTACATACAGTTTGACATTTCAAAAGACATCATCTGGCTAAAAAATGGTTTGTAAACAGTTGGTATTAAAATCATGTTGTTCTGCAAGTACTCAACAGTAGCAGTTTTAGCATCTCGCGATGTAGCACACACACGAATCTTTCTCTCCTCTCCCACAGCATTCTCCTTCTTTCCCTGAAACTGTCTTGTTTTAGATTTCTTTGTTGTGACGCGACTGATACAAATTTTTAACATAGGCCTTTGAATGTGCGCCATGCACGTTGGTGTATGCCTACGCAGTATTGCTTAGCATTTCGCCCACGAAAGCTATAGTCGAACATCCCCTAATGTCTATGCAATTCGTTAGCTACAGAATTTCACTAATTCAAACTGCCGCGGTCGTCATTGGTTAAGATGCTAAAATTGGCTGGAGAACTCGGATTTGTGAAATGAAAGACAACAGGCGAGGATCAACGCCTGAGTTGAGCATTTCTTGGAGCTATCTCCGGGCACGCGATGTGCAATGAGGCAACATCGGAAGATCCCGCCATCATCGATGAAAATCTAAAACTCCCTAAATATATTTAAACTACTGTATATACGCTGAATATTTCGCTAGTGGTTTTATTTCACGAATTTTCGTGACTTACTGAACTGACCATTTTCACTTCCTTATATTTCTGTAGCAAGTGAATGCAAATACAATGAAATTCGCCGAAAAATAACGTTTTGAGCAAAATCGCCAAAATATATGCACACGAAATATATGGGTATACAGTATTACATAATTTCTTTCATTTCTTCAAGATTCCAGAAGATGATAGGATGTTGCCGAAGACAAAAAGCTGGGTCTGCCTCAGGACCGCCTCGCCCCTCGTTCTCCAGCACAGTTTCTCTGATCTCCTTCCGGCAGCACCAGCATGGGCTTGGGTTAGGGTACGCTGACTGGGTCTGGCTCGCGTGTCCTTGCGGGGATGGGGCGCCAGGTACTCCCTGAGCCACGCAATGCTGGACGGCAGCGCTGACGGTGGAGAAGCTGTAGTCGGCAAAGGTGCTCTTGCCGTGATCGTCCTCATCGATGGGCTTGCAAGCGGGGGCAGGCCTGAACGACGTAACCTGGGCGCATGTTCCTGGCGTAGCTGAGCGGAGAGCGGAAAGTTATCGAGATATGATTTATTTAAATGGAGGTGACAGCAAAAAAGAGAGCATAAGTGGACAAACTGTCTATAATGACCATCCAATGGGAATGAAAAAAAACGAGAGGATTTTATAGACACAGATGCTACCAACCCCAAAACATATTGTACACAGTAAAAAATCATATTTTGAATGCAAAAACATGTATGGATAATTACACATGATTACCGCATCCTTATCAGAATTTAATAAAACACATTTTGCTATTAAAAAATCATATTTTGTTATTTTGATGATGAAAAAGCATACTAAAACATATTAGTTGGCTAGACTGTAGTCAGGTAGCTGCTATAGACAGGTGGTTCACCTAAGACACGGTTTCATTATTATATTATTTATTTGACCATAAAAAACAGGAGACATCCATTAAACTAGACATAATTAAATTTCTTTTGTTTTTACATTGATCAAATATTCTGATTTCTGATAATCCAACATCCACAGACATCCACATATTCCTCATTACATTCGACGCGTCTGTCCGGTGCGTCCACCTGTTTCAGAAGATCGGCCTGCACGTTGCACTCGCTGGCTGTACGCCTCCTGGCCGACGGGGAATCCTTCACTCTCGCCCTCATCTGTTCCCTCAGCATCACCTCTCCGGCCGAATTATGCAAGACCTGATCGGGAGGGGGCTTGGGACACGATGTGAGCGATGGCTTGGGGTCCCCCTCCCCCTCGCTTCCCAGGGAGAGGTTGTCCACGCTGGGGTTGGACTGACACGTCGAGTTCTGCTCTTCCTTGGACTGGAGGGGGTCGCAGGGGTTGTCGGACTGCTGCAGGAAGGGGGCAGACTGAATGCTCTGCATGCTTTCGGCCGAGGGGCTGGGGGTGATGGTGCACTTGCCCCCCGGCTCTCTCATGTCCTTGATGGTCACCGTGAGGAAGGGGACTCGAGGGGACCCACAGAACGCACAACTGGAAAGTGAGGGGGGAGAACGTCAAAGTAAAAACATAAGGTTTTGTACATATCTTATCATTTAACAAATGTAAATATTCATATTTTATTGTTAAAAAAAATCCCTTCTATATGTGCTTAACTCATTGGCTACGGAAACCAGATTTGCTAAGTAATGACTCTATAGGAATTCCAAAATCTCCGAGGCAAATGGTTTAGTCTAGACATGAAATTGCTGTCTTGAATACTTGAGGTAATCGACATACGCATCTTAAATGGTCATTGGTATACAAAGACAACAAATCAAATCAATTTGGTGTTTGACTTCAGTTCATAATTGGTATTCTTCACATTTAAATGTCATTTATGTTTAGGTTACATAAGTAACTTTTTTTTATAAGTAAGTATTGTCTTTTTATGTGCCATTTCATCAGTTTTGCTTATTGCAATTGGGAGATGTTGCAGGGTTAAAATAAGCATGGATCTAGTTTCTCTGTTCTGGTCATCATCAAATGTGACTAACTTGATGGAAAGACTTTTCCTCTATCAGCATTAACGTGAAGTTTTGCAGGGTTACCTTGTATTGAGGTTGGAGTCGTCGGCCGCCCACCCTGCCATGATGTGTTCATCGTAGAGGGCAGACCGGCAGGCCCCGCAGCGGAAACAGCTGGTCATGAACACCTCCATGGCATACTGACGACGCCCACCAAAGCCATCCTCCTGGTCCCCTGCCAGGGGGTTGTTGAGTGACTGGCTACTTCCTGGAAGAAAAACACAAAATCATACAATCGTCAGTGACACCACTCCTTGATCAGGTTTCCCAGCATTTCACGGAAATAAAATTCCTTGATTATTCCCTGATTTTTTTTTCCTGATGAAAATTTAATATGTCAGGATCATCATTTTGAAGTGTTTTTTGATTGTGTATTTCTTCCTTGCCTTGTGTCAATGGTATGGACAAAAGGTGAGAAAGTCACACAACCGGACAAATGAAAATCCCTGATTTAAGGAACTTTTCTCAAATTCCCTGACTGGAAGACGGGGAATTCATTCTCCAGATTTTCCCTGATTTCCAAAATAGCTGTGGACCCGGTTGATGACTTTCTGTGTCAAAGAGGAATCTCTGACAAAAAAAATAAAAAATTCAGGACAAGTGACCAGAAGCAACAAAGTTATACCCCGCACAATGGATGCCAATTCACGTATAGTACATCCTGGAAATATTTTTAGAGAAACACGAGGGTCTTGCCACTCACATAAGCATGGATTTGCTTGTGGGGCACTGTGCTTGGGCCCCCTAGAGGGCACTTCCCTCTATTACAACAGCATTATGAGGATATCTGCCACGTCTTTGATACAGTTTGGAGGGACAGTTGAAGGCATAAATCTTTCCTGCTTCTGCTCACAACCCAAAACAAAAACTGGTTAAGAACTTCCGTTATGATCAGGCATTTAAATGGCTGCCAAGCTCATAGATATGTACAAATTAAAGCTGTGATTAATGAAGCCTGAGGAGTACTATGTACAAAGAAAATTAGTGGCAATTGTCTACCTGCAAACTGTGATCCTGGCATATGTATGCCCATGTCCTCGGGCGATATGTTATCCAACATTCCCTCACTCCACGAGCCTGCAATGTCTCTCTGATCACTTTTGCTATCTACAGCTGCATCGAAATCAATTAAACTAGGGTTGCTCTGGCTGTCTTTCGAGATGGCGGGAGAAGAGAGTTGTCGCGTGTACTCCCCGATCTTGCTGGCAAAGTCCGTGGCGCGAGACCGAAGATTTTCCATCTGCGACGAAGCTGACTGGAAGGTGCGACTGATCGACTGCTTGGACATGCGCGGCGTGAAAGGAGACGTCAGCAGGCCAGACAAGAAGCTTTGCGTTCGTTTGGGCGTTTTGGACGTCTTTTTGGACGACAGGCTCTCTTTAGAGTCCTTGGTGTCGCCCGACGATTCGCTAGGTAACGATTCCATACTCTCAATTTTCATCAGATCCGTCTGATCAAAGACGGAGTTACCATTCTCGAGAGGTTTTTGGTTATCGTCGCTAACATCGTCATCAGGGTTCGTTACATCGTTCGTCTGTTTTTTATCGTTCACGTGGGATGGACTCCTATTGGGTATATTAACAGGCGTACTGGAAGCATTATCATCACCACCGTTCACTAATTCTATGAGTTTGTCACCGTCTCCATCAACGGTGCTCTCTGAAGGTTTCTGATCGTCGAATGCAATCAGAAGGTCCTCTTTAGAGTCTATTGATTTCTCCGTGCTTCCCGTGTCACTCTCAACATTCAAGGCTTCTATCTGGTGACACATTTCGATCAACTCTCCCTTCTTCTCCTCCTCGTCGAACGGCTTCACGTCGGCCTTGAACTCCTCGCTCCTCTGACTGATGTACTGCGGCTTGCTGCCGCACGAGAACGATCGCAAGTGGTTACCCGACTCACCGTCGTCACCCTTAGTCCTTAAACTCTCGAGGATTTTCGCATCGCACCCGAACAAATCCTCGTTAATGACATCACTGTTCAACTTGTTTTGATTGGCAAGACTGTCTGTAATAGATGTAGCTGCGTCACCACCGCTGCTGTTCCGTTTGCGGAGTGAGTTCGACGACAAGGGCAAAGTCCAGGAGTGGTCGCCGGCACTCTTGTGCCGCCTTCTGGGGTTGCCTGTGGAGTCCCCAGTCTCGGAAGTGTCCTGATCAAATACGGTCTCATCATTATCGTCCAATAACGATGTGTTGACGTTCATTGATGAATGTGACGTATCTTTAAATATTGAAAACAGAAAGCATGAGAAGTAATCAGAATAAACCATTTTCAAGAAAATAAAAACACATAAACAAACCAACTTTGGAAGATACAGATTAATTTTACAGTCAGGCAAACTTTCATTTTGGAAGTCTATACATATTAAACTGTACGACTAACCATGATGAAATTAACACTAAATTTCCAACAATAGAAAACATAGTAATTTCAAAGAGCTATGGATTATAAATTCAAATTATATTTCCTTCGGCACCGATGTAAAAGCAAATTAGCAGCACAGATTATTTCTTGTAACTAATGGTGGAGATGTACATCACCTCAGCTCTCTTTTAGAAAATCAAGCAAATTCTTGTAAGTTTTCATCTCACATAATTTTTATGAATTTTATAAGAAACAGTATTGCAATTTATCATTGTCCTGTAATTTACAGGGCAATGAGAGTTCATGAGAAAAATCTAAGCATATTACTTTCTCACTCACAAAGAGAAGAGTCTGCTCTTTCTGATGAGGTAACCCTCATTAACCCTTTGGATGCCATAATGTAAAATATAGTCGAAAATCTCGGGGGATATTTCATTAATTTATTTAAAAAACAAAAGACATTCAGAATCTGTTATTGGTGTGATATGACCTTTGGGCATAAAGCTTTCAAATAAAAAACAAGAGCCCCGGGGGGCACGACACTCACCTGAGGTCTCGCAAACTCTCTATGGTACACATAGAAAAAACATCAGCTATATGTATAGTTTTGGCCCTTGGAGCCTGATATCTGGGCACCCATGTAGCTAAATGAACCATTTGGAAAACTTTGCATCCCCTTGCTATATAGCTGATTTTGCCAGGTTTAATTAAATTCTAACATCCGTTTTTATACAAACAAGGCACGCCCTAGTATCTTAACATTTGACCTTTGACCTACCTATGTGACCTTGACCCCAATTTAACATTGAGGTCACTATACATGTAGCATCTACCATCCAAGTTAGTCACAAACGGGCCAATACCAACCAAAGACGAAGCAGATGACTTCATTTGACCTTTGACCTACATATTTGACCTTCGACCCACAAATAACATTAAGGTCCCTGTTACACATCTACCACCCAAGTTAGGTTACAAATGGGCTTGTGCTTAGAAAGTTACCAAGTTTGGGCCCCTATGGGCCCTGCCCCTGGGCCCCCAGGGGGGCCTGGTGTACCATTCCAGAAAACCTCTATCCCCTCCCCCTGAGGATCATTCCCATCAAGTTTGGTTTAAATCCATTGATGTGAACGTGAATTATTCCCATAGGGCCCCATCCCAAACTTTGGCCCCCCTTAGGGGCCAAACGGGGCCACCCTGGGCATTGCCATGAGGAACATTAATTTAGCACATATAGAGGTATCTACACACAAAGTGGCTTAACTAAACTATTTCTCGATCTAGAGAAGATGATGTTTGAAAACTACCTACTTTTGGCCCTTTAGGGCCCTGCCCCTGGGCTCCCAGGGGGGCCAGGTGTACCATTTGAGGACCCTTGAATCCCCACCCCCTAAGGATCATTCCTGCCAAGTTTGGGCAAAATCCAATCATGCATTTTAAAGAAGAAGCTGAAAATGTGTAAAAGTTTACGCACGATGAACAACGAACGACGAACAACGAACGACGAACGACGAACGTCGAACGACGGACGACGGACGACGGACGAAAAGCGATCGCAATAGCTCACTTGAGCCTTGGCTCAGGTGAGCTAAAAATCCCCAAAACTAAACTTGGGCTTTAAGTCCAGGTTTGGTCACAAGTATGTCTTTCATTACGGGAATAAGATGGCACTTCGTCCTCCATAGCAGAAAAGGGGGGTTCTTCCACAGGTATTCAAAGATGAGTATCGTCATCTACACATTTCTTTAGTTCAGGAACAGCAGTAAACCGGGCTATTGCATAATCTTTTATTGTGCTCTACAAACCCTTCAACTATACTCATCGTGGGGTTCATACGAAATGTGTATTAAAACAAAATTTAACAGTCTTCAACCGTCTTAAACTGTTAAATAAGAACACTCACCACGAATTCCCTCTCGACTGCTGACACTGCTACGGGACCTCCGCAGGATGCTGCTACCTCTACTCCTGGAAGATTCATCCATCTCCATGGTAACGAAGAGGCTGCTGTCTTGGGCATCTGCCCCGCCCATGTCTAGCCTCTTCCGACTGATTGGGGTTGACGTACTACTGACGGGTGCACTCCTGGACTTGACTAGCGTGACGTCTGCGCTTGTATCTGGAATGAGTACATAAGTATCAATAGATAAAATGTCATCACAAAAATTGGAGAACAGTTTCAGTTGCTAACCCTGAAAAAAGGAAAGGGCATTTTAATATGGTATCCCTCGAGATTTATCAAATATTTTCTGACATATCACTTGGTAAACTGGACATGAAAATTGAAGTTGCAGTTGTTTTTTACTGTAAATATTACTTTTACGTGCAGGTGGGGGGGGGGTGTTCCTGGGTGTGCTTTAATCATATATAAAAATCAGAATATCTAGGGGAATTGAAAATATAAAAATACATTAAATATTCCTGACTGGTTTCTTTGATAATCACTTAGTTTTATCAGGCTTTTTAAAAATGTATAGTTTTAGACTATTTGGACAATATCCTTGGTCACTAAATATACAGCAACACACACAGTTACACAAGTACATTTCATACTATTAAGTCCAACAATCATACTTTTCTCACCGATTATTCACAATGCATACACATATTGTACATTAACATAAACAATTACAGGTTATACACAAAAATCACTGGATAGAACTAATATACACACATTTATGTCCTGATACATTTGTTTTATACTTTTGCTAAACATATCTACCATGCATACACACTCCTAATCTCCAAAAAACTATGAAAAACTTCATATTATAAACGTACAGAATAACTATAATCCCAAAGAAACTGTTTTAAATACAGCCAACTTCAATGATATGTTGACTTCCATGACAAAATAACAATGGTACTATTAGCCAGATACCCAATCAGTGTATGAACCATTTTCAACTATCCCGATACAGAATCTACTTTTTTACCCTTTTGTGTGAAAGGTATAGAGTGTATGAACGTGTAACCCCAAACAACCAAATGATACAGTCCATTTCTATTAAATCTTGGATCTTCATAGGTGAAACCATTCATTAAAAGTGGGGGTTAGAGAAATATATATATGTATAATGTCCAGAGGAATGTGACACCCCTTGGTTGGTGAATGTTTCCTTCCTGGCTGACACACACTACATAAATACACTGATGAATCTATTTGACTTTAAGGGGTGTGGAGGGTTCATGGAATGGAAGGGACTGTTACAGAGAAATATTCATTTTTGCAAACCATGCTTGACGTACAACATGCACACAAATATACGGGCACAATAAATTGCACATTGATGCCAGGTCACACTTTGACGATGCAGTCTTGAACATTACCATGCAGCTAGAAGCACAAAACAACACATGATTCACATTAATCTTTTTCTTCTGGTTTTGTTTGACAGAGAGAGGGAAATATAGTTATGGTACACTACTATTAAGACTCCAGGAATAACAACAGCAGTATTTAAGAAGGTTTTTTTTAATGTTATGGACATGAATTTTTCTTGAACAATGTGCTTAGCAGACAGAATTACAACATGGTGAGATGAAAGTGTGCACAGGTTGACAATGTCATTGAAAAATAATAATGGAGCTAAAAAAAACAAATTTTTCACTACAGTATAACATTTTTTTGTTTACTTTTGGACTATTTTAAAGTCTCTGGGAAACATATTTGTTACAAGTAAACACAGTATGTATGGTTAAAAAGTAAGTCACTAATGACTTCTCTTTCATTTACACACAATGATCACAATTAAATTTACAAGAGTAGAACCCACAAATGCACTGGTTGCCTGAATAAAAAAAATCCCATTACTTTAAACAATCCAATACCCTTTTTAAAGAGCGAGATTTTGAATTTGGCTAAATCTGTCTCATTTTTTTATCAAATATTAATTATTTTTCTGCACAAATTAAGTATCAACATAGACTGCACAAGCCAGGACAGAAGGGAAATTTGTGAATAGTTGCTTGCTCCATCAATCTAACTGCTGAGATTTCAGAGCAGCTAGCTTGGCTGGGAGAGGAAAAGAAACATCTATTTAGCTGCTGAGGGATTTTTGGAATAGAGAGGAAAGCCACAGAACTGGAAACGAAGTGTACATGAGGTGTGAAAAAAAGAAACAAAGACAGTGACAGCCACACCTATGATACAACGTCGGTCGACCAACCACCCATGTCACTGTGTTGCGCAACATTTCAACAACATTATGCTATAATATTGTCCAGCGATTTCACTCTGGCATCTTTGTTGAGCTGCGGTGTGGCACATCCTTGCTATGCCCAGTCACAAAACTACAGGTGGCACAAACATGGAGCGGGAAATCAACTTGAAAGTCTTATTTTCAGTTTGGCTGGAGACCAACTGAGAGTCTTGAGCTTCTCCTGGAGGCTTATGGAGGAGATGCTGCATGTGGTATTGCATTTTCTCCAAAGCCTCGAACCAGGAACTTGAGCTTGATGTTTGTGCCATCACTAGTTTCGTGACGAGGCATAGCAGGGATGTGCCAAACAACAGCCCAAAAAAAGAAACAAGAGACAATGAGATAAGTTAACAATAATACAGCAGGACGTTGATGAGATGTTGCGCAACACAGTGACATGGATGGTCGGTCGATTGACATTGCGTCATAGGCGTAGCTGTCACAGTCTCGCTTCTTTTCTGTCACACCTCGTAGGTGTTAGCAGAATTTGTTTGGATTTAGACATTTACCCTGGATATCAGGGATGGCAGTAACGTCGCCTTCCGGCTGCTCCAGCTCTTCCCTCGCATCCTCCTCCTCCTCATCCAACACCTCCTCTCCGAGTTTCCTCCTGTCCTTTATCTCATCTTTAGTATCTTCTTGTTTCCCATCATCATCGTCTTCCTCATCGTCTTCATCCTCCTCGTCGAGGCACTGCGAGTCACGCTGCTGCTTCACTGACTTGATGGGCGAGAGGTCCGGGGAGGTCAAGAGGTCGTTGGGCGTCGACTCGTCCAGGATCATGGAGGCATAGCCCATGTCAGAGTTGCCTGAAAATTTGATATTCCTTCTTATGATTATTGATGTTAGGGTTTGAGGGGCAGAGATAGAAAGAGATGCTTGCAAAGATGTGGAAATTGAATTAAAGGTGACAGAAGTGTGTTGTTAGTTCACCATAACTTGTATTATTAAATTGCTGCACTCCACACAATTAGATTAATAACCTCATACACCATTCATACATGAAGCATCAATGTTGATAGTTACATGTTGTGCAATTAATATCAAGGACCACATTCCAAGACAGTTGAAATAGTTTGTTGAAGTTTATATTCCCATCTAAAAATTTAATGAGTCAAATTTATGTGACACATCATAAAAATTGTTGTGTTGAAATGCAACTAAATTGTATGCCAAGATATGAAATGTAATTTCCCCCCCCCCCAAAAAAAAACAAATAAAAATTCAAATATGTAAATTCAGTTAGTATAAAACAAATGCATGGAGTGGAGCTAATTCACTTCCTAATTTAACCACAATATGTGCACATCAATATGGTCAAATGAATGTGTTCATGATATTATATGCATATGAGCATTATTGGTGGTGAGCAAAGTACAATTAACAGATAGACTGTGTGATAGATCCTATGACCAGCACATTTCACAGCAAATGAAGAGTGGGGAAGAATGTTCGGTGGCATATTTGTGACTGAACTATGAAGGATGATTTCTAGTACTTGGATAATGTAGGCTAAAATATCATCCATGATATGTCACTGTTTTCAAAATTGTCTCGGGGGGGGGGGGAGTAGGGGCACTCCACTTACAATGTGATATGTATGTGCCACACCAATTTCAAAATCAGGGGCTCTGGAAGTGGCTTGAGCGAAAAAATGAGGCTTTTCTGGAGCTGTAGCTAAGACCTAAAAGACCTCAAAATGCTATGCTTTGAAACTGTGATTGGCGAAGTTCTGGTGCGCTGTGCTGAAAGTGCAATGCTCTGGCCTGGACGTGCCAAAATCAGTAGCGAAACTAAAGTATGATGCTCTGGAGTGGCCATTTTGGGATGCATTGGAATGAGAAACAGCAAATTTGGGGGTCTCTGGAACTGCAAAAAATACAAATTTTCTGTGGCTTCTGAAATTTGGGGCTGAAAATATAATGGGGGTCTCAACAGCGCACATAGGTATCACACAATTATACTAAGTTCCCCCTGCCAAAACCCCCCCCCCCTCCGATCGTATCAAGAACAAAGTAGATTGTTCTTTCATAAAATTTTCATGCAGTATGACATGAGAAGTATCATTTGGTAATTTTTCATTAAAATAAATGTTATTTTTTGCTGTGTTACATCATTGGTGCACAGAAATTAGGTCCTTCCATCATACATTCCAGATGAAATGAGGAATGAGGTGACATTACACGTTACGTTACCGTTACTGTTTTGGCTACATGTGTCTTCACGAACAAGAATGTCATGTACAACTTGTTTGCTAATGAATTAACACATGTTAACAAAGCAAGCATGATTTCGGTGAAACAAAATTGCAAGGAAAGGGGCAAAATGCAGCATGCACCAGATGGAGAAATTTAGATTATGTAGCTTTCACTTTCATGATGCAGTTTAGCACTAATGACAATGTACGTCAATTCAACAAAGCTATTCTTCCAAAGTGCATGTTATTTTAAAAAACTAGTGTGACTGGTTTTTATGAACATGACACTTGTATGTGGTTATATTAGCATTTACAAATGAAAGAAATCATGTTGTCGAAAGCAAAGGAAATGTTATTTTGTCTAGTTTTTAACATTTTAATAGTGTATAATAATGTTGGCAGAAGGTCGTTAGCATATGCTCTATGCAGAAAGGCACTAACAATGAATTTTTTAAAACTTGAAAACCATTGTCTATTTTGATATTTGCGCTTAAGAGACTGACGGAAGGATCCAGACAGATCACAATGCTTTGATTTCATGTGAAATAAGTGAATGGGTTTGACAGGGTTTCAAGTTCAAGGCAATAAACTTTTAACACCCTTCTGCTGAGAACACATGCTAACGACCTTCTACCAGCCACAAGACAATATATAAAGTGTACAATAGAGTTGTATCATTTCTCTATTATTTTGAAAATTGATTATACTATCTTGAAAACCAGGCAGTTTTTGGTTACCTACATCAGGGCTCGACACTAGCACTTGCCCGCCTGCCCGGGGCAAGTAAAATTTCATGTTGGGCAAGTAAAAACTCAAAATGTTGAAATTTACTTGCCCAAATGGGCAAGTAAAATTTGATCATGAAATGAGCAATACATGTCAAAAAATCTTACCAAAAATGAACAAAATTTGTCTTAAACTTTGGGTTCAGTCAACTTTAAGTTTCATTATTTTGTTCATTGCACTTCAGTAAACTCTTTAAATTCATAATTCACACCTTTTGCAACCCCCACAATTAAAATAACACATGTTCAAAGCTTTAAAAAGGCCTTGCTTAAAATTAGGGGAATAATTTTGTTTTAGGTTATTGTTAATTTTCGGCAAGTAAAAATCTGAAAATGATAATTTCACTTGCCCAAAGGTCAAGAAGGAAAAAAAGTTAGTGTAGAGCCCTGTCTACATACAATATTTGAAGTTCTTTTTCTAAAAAAAAAATATATATATATATATTATTCCCTGAAATAACAGTGCCAACAAGCTAGTGGTGAGATATCATTTTTGCTTCACAACCATTGCTGACTGGTCAAATATTTAGATAACAATGGAATTACTTAATCTCCGTCATCATGCCAACATCTCCTTGCAAATACTTAGAATAAAGTGATTATGTTTCTGCAGTGAAATGACAGAAAACGGTTAGCTGAAATCTACAAATTCAGAACGGTTTTGGATCTTCATGGACGGTTAGCAGTCAGTTAACCTTTTTGATACTTTTTAAGAGTGTCCAGTCATCAATTATAGGTTTTGAATAATGTTACGCTTGGCATAAAGTGATCATGTTTCTGCAGTGAAACGACAGAAAACGGTTAGCTGAAATTTACAAATTCAGAACGGTTTTGGATCTTCACGGATGTTTATCCGTCAGTTAACCTTTTTGATACTTTTTAATAGTGTCCAGTTATTAATTACAGGTTTTGAACGATGTTGCGCTTGGCATAGAAGGTGGGCCTTGTTTCTGTCTCCAGTACAAAGATAGCACGCCACACCGCACCACACCACACCACACCATACGATGCCGTGCAGCATTCCATCGAACGCTACAAAATGCGTGCGTTACCTGTGCTGCTCTTCTCTTCCCTCGTGAGGGCGGCACCACCGTTGGCATCCACCAGTTTGATGAGGTCCGTCTCGTCCACGTCCACCTTCCCGATGGCCAGCGTCGGGTCCATGCTGTCCCCGCTGCCGGCGCTGATCACGTCGCTGTTCGTGTCGGAGCCGCTGACGCCGCCGCGGTGCTTGATGCCGCGCCGGAACTGGGCCACTGCCGCCAGGGTGTTGCGCAGCTTGACCCACTGCTGGTAGCTGCTGAAGGACGAGGCCGGCCACTTGCAGTCTAAGACAGCCTGTATATATTAATAGGAAATGACAACATTGGAAGAAGTGCTGTAACAGGACCCAGACCCAGATGGACAGGATTATCACCAACTTCTACATTCTCTCCCCAGATTCAGATGGACCAGACTTAAACATTAATGCATACGTACAGGTTTAGTCAGTGAGGTAAATTTTTGTCAGTCTTTCACAATGTATTCTATTGTCATCCCAGATATCCGAAAACAATGCCATACCCACTGAAAATTGTTTATATTGACAAATTATAATGTTTAAATTATAGGAGAACATCTAGTGGTATGTACATTATCTATGAGAAATGTCTGGTATTGAGGAATTTCTCAAGAACAGGAAAGTTTCACAGCAAGCAATTTTTAGGGCATTGATGGATCATATATGTGTATCGAAAAACGCAATTGCAAAGATTTTTTTTACCATTTACCAAAACTATACCTTGGCTTGCTTTTCGACAATTCACTCATGTCATTTTTTTAATAATGTCTTGAGAACGGCAGACATCTTATCTTGCTGCAATGACCAAGAAATCAAACATGTATGTCATCAAATTAGGAAAAGAAAAAATGTTCTTTGGTCTAGAGGATCTATAAATAGAGAAAGCTACATGTATCATGGGAATAATAAATGTCGGCATTTAGCCATAATATGCTCAAACTCTCCTGTGAGCAGCAAGAAGCAGCCTGACACTGCATTTTGCATTTCGGACTCAATGTGTATTTTGCTTTGAGATACCAGTCTCCAGAAGGACCATGACCTAATTCTGGCTGGTCGATTACAGCATCAATTAGAAGTAGTTTCCATTTCAGGACACATTAAAACGAAGTATAACGTTTTAGGTTTTTGATGTAAAAAAATTTCACGGTCAAACAGTTCCTCATTGTTGTACAATTATTTTCAGAAACTGCAATAATGGTCAAATTTGTTGAGCAGCTTTCTAAAGTTTCTATCAGGATGATACTTTAAAGACAAAGGCTAACATTGTGGAGCTTCAAATTAAAAAAAATTGTCAAACTTTGCTATCTCAGCTACAGAGTAGTGCTTGAATGAACAAGTAAACACCCTAGAATACAACATTTTGGAAATTTATGCTGCCACTGGCAAGATATGAATGAATACACAATTAGTACTCGGGCAGAGTACAAAATAGCCTAGATCTTCACACAATAAGTCTATGGGAAGAAATGGGCAGGTGAATCCGGTCAACTTTCAATTTTCACTTTTTCAAAGCACCAAATAATCATTTCGAAATACAATTTGTTTCCGGGCTTCATTTTTAGACCTTATCAAAGACACTTAAAGAATGGATAATTATGAAGCTCACATTTTTTTAAACTGTGGTCATTGTCAGCCTGTGGCTTTAATGCAATACTGGTAAATGAATGCTTGTTTCTCCTCAAGTTTATGAACATGTCTTACCTTGTTGTAATGGCCATAAGTGATGGCATTTGGTTTGATGCCACGCCTCCTCATTTCCATAAACACCTGTACGGCTAACACAGGCTGGCGATACTGACCACATAACTGCATCAGCACCCTATAGCAAACCTGTACAAAAAAAAAAAATTGAATCATATGTCATTACTTCATATAACACATATGCGACCCAGTCTACCAAAACCTGGCGCTTGTTGGCAATTCACACTTTGTAGAAAATGGGTTGAAGGAACAAAACACCAATAAACAACTGCACAAAATAAAAAATTGAAATTGTCATAACTTTCCATATTACTGGTCAATTTTTTCTGAATTATGTGTTAAAATGTTGCTTGTAAAGTTTTCTTTTCAAATCTGCAATAATCTGAATTTTGATATCTGCCACCAAGTGAATGGTTTTGATAAATCTGGTCACATATCTTCTCTTGTGCAAACCTCCTTGATAACTTTAAACTGCCTATGAATTCACTGGTTGCAGTGATCAGTTTTCATTAGTATCAAAATAGTACAGAAAATTGCCTCTAAGTTATGGAAAATATTGCTATTTGGTCACTGAAGAAAACAGTTCACAACTACTCTGCACAGAAAGAATAAACAGAACCCTGACTCATTATCACGAGAGACCTGTTATTCGGGCTCTCTATTGATCCATCTGCGAATCCACATCAAACTTCTTCATTTTGTTTACAAGGTCTTCCACAAACTGGCCCCTTCCAATCCCCAAGATCATTTATCTCTTTGTTCAATATCTTCATTCTCTACCAATAAACTTGTGCTTATCTCTCGTTATCTCCCGGACCTCGCACCTTGACAAAATATGGTGATCGTGCCTTCTCTGTTCTTGCTCCCATACTTTTGAACCAGCTCCCCATCCACATTTGTGGAGCCCCTTCTGCAGACTCATTTAAATTACTCCTTAAAACTCACATTTCAGCAACCCAGTCTGAATTTTGGTTTCTAAGCACCTAGAAACATTTGTATTAGGCACTATATAAATATTATGTATTATTATTATTATTATCATGGACACAATGAAGACGGTGATTGTGACGTACCTCATCAAAGAGCACAATGTGTTTATCTTGCATCTTCTTTAACACTTCAAATGCCGTCTTGAGGGCTCTCGTCTTGGAGTGGGTCGCTTTGACGTAGGACGGTAGATGGATGAACCACAGGGCATAAGACTGACCGAGGAGGTAGCTGAAAGTAGACAAAGAAAAATAATTGATTTAATTTATTTTACTTAGTTATAGTACATTTCTTTACCACATCATTTCATACAATACAACAACAATGTGACAAAGAATAATTTCTATAAATTAGACAAACTTAAATATAAGTATGTGTGAAACAAATAAATCAAATGTTACTTTATGACCATACAAAGGGACTAACACAACAAACAAAGCTTAAAGAGTGAATAGTCCTGGACAAATTATACAAAATTTGTATTTCAAAATACACAAGAGAATAATGATATAACTAAATTGTGACTATACCTTTTAAAGATGGAGATGCCAAATTCATGGACAAACATACTACATCAAGTACTTATAAATAATGTATAGTTATATACCCCTACAGGCATTCTCATACCAGTATATTTTACTAAACACATAATTTTGAGCCATAATAATGAAACTATTTTCAATATCTGTCAACTCTTAAAGTGTCACTGGCGAAATATTGAGCCATAAAAATAAATGCCAATAATATGAAAAGCAAGACAGAAATACAGTTTGATCTTTCATTTTTATATAGTAGAGGGGCAGTCCTTACTAAATCACTCATAAAACCAGTAAGCTGACATAGGATATTTTCCCACAAAATTGAGATTTTATTACAGATTTATGAGCGAGAAGGGAATTCTATATATTTGTGGATATCTATTAAGTGTACCCTAGCGGGTCACAAATCAACATCCTCTCTTACTTTGCCCACTGTTCGGGAGAAGCGGCCTGCATCTTGGCCATCTTCTGGGAGTTCCTCATCTCCTGCTTGGTCCTCCTGGGGAAGGGACTGTTGGCCACGCCCTGTTTGGTCCGGTTCAGACCCGGGGTCCGCGGTTCTCGCATTGCGGGAGCGTTGAACAGCTCGTTCCTCAGCACCGGGAACTCGGTGTAGCTGCAAGATGTAAAAGGGCAGTGACATGATAAGGAGAAGTAAAAAATGCCGCAAGAACCAAATGAGTTGAAACACATACCAAGATATGCACTGACTAAAATATATATTCAGGCTGAGAGGATTTGTCTTGAATGTTTACATGAGGAGAAAGAAGCACTCATCTACCAGTCTTGAATTAATCTCTTGCCCTGATAGAAATTGATCTCATTGAAAGCTAAACAACAAATTTCACTGTCACAGCATTTTCTGATAATACTATTGTACAACAAAGAGGAAATGTATGAGTACAAAATTTTCACAGCAGAAACTTTGAACAGTATTCTTGATTCTGACAGCATTGTGTCCTAAACTGAGGACTACTTCCAATCTTGCCATTTCCCTTTAAGTTGTGAAGTTGGATATATATTTTGCCCTGAAGAATTGCATTACGAACCTTTGACGTGCTTCGTTCACGTATACCCACTTACCGTGCCACACCACATTCACCGTAACCCTAAAAAGGCTGGGGGGGGGGGGCGGAATCG
>JZLH01S0609028.1:67648-87133 GCA_001188425.1 Eucidaris tribuloides | reverse complement strand
CGTACTCCGTGTACAATCATAGCCACAGTGACCAGTCTATGGAAAGTTCATTGACCCTTTGACCGTTTATTCAAATTTCGACTCATATTCCCGAACTTGACCTGCCGCCTTCAAGAGATGGGACCTCATGCTTATGAAATTTGTGATCCCACCTCGATAAGCTAGTAGAAAGTTATTGTGTGTACAACACATATTAGTGACGACGCCTATGCCGACGCCCTACACGTATACGCCTACGCAGCGAAATAGTGATACGCTATGTCTCACTCGCTACGCAGGGGCAGTCATGCGAATGTTCATTGCGGCAGCTTTGACCTTAATTCAAATTTCGCACTCATCATTCAAGCTTGATTCTCGCCTTCAAGAGATGGACCCTCTTGTATGAATTTTGCCAATCCTACCTCGAAGGGTATAAGAAAGTTATTGTGCTGTACACACATAGCCACAGTGCCAGTCAGGAAATTTCATTGACCTCTTGACCTTTAATTCAAATTCGACTCATTATGTCGAACTTGACCATGCTGCCTTGCAAGAGATGGGGACCTCTGGTATGAATTTGGTGATCCCACCTTCGAAGCCTATCAAAAGTTATTGTGTGCTACAACACGAATTGTGACGACAGCGCCGACGCCTATGCCGGACACCGGAAAATAGTGATACCTATGTCTCTGCCTCCGCTAGCGCAGCGCGAGACAATAAAGGCGCTGCCCTATAGTTGTGAATTTCTTGAAGACAGGAGATCTTGATTTTTGGAAAGTCCAGCATTAAGTCAGTTACACATATCAAAATGACTAGTTATAACTGCACGGAATCTGCCCTCATTAGTGCTTCATTTGTTTAGTTACCTGCCCCTGATTTTCCTCATATCACTTCGATTGTTTTCGTTATTATCATATGGTAACTAATATAATGTAGCTGGATTTAAGATGTCCTGCCGAAGAGTCATTTTTACATTCAGGGATTTTTACCCTTTCTTAGGCACTACCTTATCGAAGCAATAATATCCTTCTAACTTGCTTCTTTGACATGTTCTCCGTCTGTAATCAAATTGTATGATATGTATATAGGTTGCAATTTGTTTTTTGTATTGCCTTGATGAAAAAATTTAAAACCTTGAACTTTGCAACTCATCCTTAATCATGCAGTTCATCGAAGAATTCCGAATCTCTCGTCATGCCCTGCGATACAAACGAAGATGTCTTCGATGAACTTGATGAACATCTGTCTTCAAAACTGCTTGCCCAAGAAGACATGAGTAATTGCCTTGTCTTCTTGTCTTGATGGAAACCTGCGTCACCTCTCCACACACCTCTCCTGCCTCCACACCCCAAGTTAAGTCTTCAATTACATTAACAAGCCAATTTAGTACAAAATTTGATTTTTTTTATCACTTAAAGCATATGACTTAAAAGACACTAACTTAACATGTGAACTTAATTTAAAAAATTGTGAACATGTATATCTGACGTACATAACATGATGCTTGAATGGGACAAATAAACATCGCAGAATACAAAAACTTCAGACAGTTAGCCTGTCACTAACAACAATACTGCCCCACAGCATAAATATCGGCAGATGAATTTATGCTCCCTATGCGACAATTATATCTATAACACAACAGTCTCATGGCGACTAAAATGCACGATGCTCACTGATTTTCTACTTTAGAAGAACTGAACCCCGTTGGCTTACGGGAACCGGATGTGGCCCTGTGTTAAGTCTATGGGATTTCAGAATTCTCGGACAGGCAACGGCTTAATGCATCACTTTGACTGCAACTTTTAGCGGTTTGATTTTTAACTCCTCAGAGGACACAGGCTAGCATGGGGTCATCATCTAGCTCAGAGTTTTAAAACAAGAACACCATGCCCATGATGCCTTTAACTAAATTAGCTCTTGCGGCACTCTCACCATCCTGCGATCCATTCAACACTTGCAATTTGCACCCTATGTCCTTGTTTGTGGATTGTTTGGTGATGCCTGGCCAGCACGGTACATGATTGCACGTAACCCTCTCAGCCTCCAATGACAGTACAAAAGGTGTCTTGCGGAGACCCTTCCCTCCCCCCCCCCCCCCTCCCATCCCTCCCCCAGTTCAGGGTTAACTACAATTGACTTGAAGCTCTCCATTATCATACCTGGATAATCAAAACTTGCTGCTTGCATCCAGGCGTCCTGTTTGTGTGCGCTAGTTGGTGGGTGCATGACGCAACAGTAATGCCGCTGTAACCCTGATACACATCATGAAGTGTATTACCCCTCTCCTCCCCACTTCATACCCTCCCAAATGTAGGGTTAACAATTCAAATTTGAGCTCTCTTGTTTTACCTGCCGGTAATCCAAAACCTTGCACTGTGCATCCAGCGTCCTATGCGGGTGGGTTGTTGGTGATTGGTAGGACGAGTGATGGGCGTGTAACCCTTCAGCATCATGGCCCATGAAGGTTGAGAAAGCATCTTGGATGCGCAGTTCCATTTGATGCTGGAGACGGAACGGAAACAAGATTTCAAATTCAATTCTCAATTATCATTTAATTTCCAATCAAGTACAAATAAAAAATTACACATTAAATAGTAAAAAGCAAGTGATAAATTGAATCTATACAAAGATAACATGTGGCTTCAGTAAAGTGTAAATAATAGAGATCCATCACTGTAAAATGGTGTTTAATTTGTCTACGATGGACTAAGGCAAACCTTAGCAACTTGAATACAATGGGTCCTGTTTCTTAAAACCCGATCACAAGCTTGCGAGCATGACCATGAGCCATGTAGTCAGGAAAACGGAAGAAAAGACCTTAGCAACTGTACCATAGAAAGCATTGTAAACATGGCTCACAACTCAAAAGAGAATATGTTGGAATGGCTGTAACAGTCATCGTATGCTGAGATGCTCTATTGGACTCAGACTGTTTGATCGTCTTGGATAATTATGAATTGAGAATCGTGTAGCTGAAGCAGCGAGCAGATAAGCGTAATTTGTCCACTGAAAAAACAGCTCAATATAGCCAGCGAGACTGATGGATGACAGGCAAATGAATATTTAAAGAAATAGACTAAAAAATGATAAAGAAAAATCTTATCTTGTTGAGAGACATCAGCCGCACTTTAATAGGCAATAACACACCCAGCTGGGCGAGGCTGGTTGCGGCGCCATGGGAGGTGCACATCCTTGCGGAGGTGGAACTAACTTTGGTCTGTGGGGGAGCGTGCACGATCTTTAGGGAGGCTGAACTGAAGTTGAGAAAATCAGGCGCTTTGAAAGACCAGAAAAGGTGCGTGAAAATGTTCTTTTCTGCTTGCCAGGCAGAAACTCCTTTGGCTGCTGCCGTGGGGGGGGAGGGAGGGGGAGGGGGAGGGGGGTGCACGCTGCACCCCAGCTGCACCACCCATGCCGTACGCCCTTACACCGAGCCAAAAAGAAAAAGGATAAGTGCTGCATGTGCATTGGTCTTATGTATAGCATGGGAGATGGATGCCCGAGTTGGTTGCCGGGGCCAAGGAACCTTTTCTAACTGGGGCAATTCTAACTGGCATTAGTAATTGGCAACTATTAAATGTTTAGGTAAGTAAAGTGGAAATGAAGGTACATATGACAGTGGAGGCAACCAACTGTTTCTTCTTCTGGTTGAGTGTCTAGGTCGTGGGACGACCTCTTACGCCAAATCTCCGACACAAAGCATTGATGCCAGACTCACACAACTTCAGCAATGCTAGCTTGTTGACGGTGTTGTACAGGCGTTTGGCAGGTTTCTGGCTTAGTGCGAGAAAATATAATGAAGAGTTTGAATACGAGAAGCCAATATACATCATTTTTTCTATTGCAAAAAATCAAAATTATGCTAGGGCGATATTCCTTGAATTTGTTGCTGTCCAAAAACAAGAATATATCCAAATTTGTTTCTGTGCAAAAACGGCTGATATCATCCTCAACTCATAATATTTTTTTTTTGGTAGAAATTTTGTAGGTCTGATACAAATTAATTTATACTTTAATATGACCTAAGCATTAAGTTAACTCCCTCTTGCAAATCTTAGGTACTCTATTAGTCAGCTATATGTCGTGTTTAGCAGTAACCAAACCATCATAAACATTACCGGTTGATCATATTCAATCACAATACATTATACATGGCTCCTCAAACACCAACTTATAATCAAAAATATAATTGGAAGTTTAGATAATGGATTAAGTTAAATGTTTTTTTTTTTTTTTATTTTTTTTTTTTTTTTTTTTTTTTTTTTTTTTTTTTTTTTTTTTTTTTTTTTTTTTTTTTTTTTTCCTAGCAACATTATACAAAACTCCTCATATCTGCATCACCTTTGCGTAGCGATCTGTCCATGTTACTCCCTTCTTGTCATCCGCCCTCGAGGAAAAGATTAGAGTAAAGAAAGAGTAAGATACAACAGACAGACTACTATACAAACGATAGCACCACATATACACACAGGAACATACTCACATACATACAAATGAACAAATAAATACACATTACATATTGGTCACATTAACACTCAAACACACACACACATACGTGTAATCACCTTCGACCGAGGACGTACAATTTGTTAATGAGTGATCTGTGTAGTGAGTGTGTGAATGTGTGTTTGTAACGGTCAATACGAGGACACACAACAGCAATTTTACCTATTAAATGAGGACGAACTTTCCTGACAACTGCGTACGTATACATTACAGTACACAACCCCTCCAAATGCGTTGATGTTCTCTATACACCCCCTGACCTTGCTTGTGCTTGTAATGCCGCATAAGCACTTAATTACAAAGATCTAAAAACGTGGGACCGTCCCCCCTGGAAGGTATGTCCGCCGGAATGCTACAGCTAAAAATTAATCCAAAACGGCCACGTTGGACGGTTTGATTACACAACACACACGCACCACACACTACGCGCAGCCCGCGCCACACACACACACACACTACACACACACACCAACACACACACACACACACACACACACACACACACACACAACACACACACACACACACACACCACCCCTTAAATATTAGAGAAACAGACAAACAGACAAACAGACAGACAGACTTACTGTAGATGGCTGTTGTTCGATGTCGATGCAGGTTGCATCTGCGGAGCGTACATGTCAAACGATACTGCGATTCAATTGCCTACATGACTGACATCGGTCCGGCACTGAGGCGGGACGTCATAGGACTGAGGGGACAGACGGGGATGTCACGCGACATTGCCAGTGACAAACGCGGCAAGGATCAACTGGGGGGCAAGAAAAAAAGAAAGAAACACCCCCCCGTCCCCGTGATGAAAATCATGTTAAACCATATCTGACTAAGGGTAATGCCCGAGGACATTATTTACCCCTTAAATCCCAATGCCAAGAGCTCTGCCTAAAACCATGCCACATTTTCAACTGTTCCTGCTAGACTATCTTATTCTTTCCCCAAAAATACTTCCAAATTCATTGGTAATTTCAGATATCCTTAACAATAATCAAAATGTAAATTTATATTTGTTTTATTAGACAGCGGTATATTTTCATCAACAGCAAGGCCAAATCATAACTATTTGAAGTTTTGACACTCGCCCCACCCAAAATAGCTCAATTCGGGGGCCAAAAGTGGAAAATGCATCCCAAGCAATATTTGAATAATTTGCACCCCTCTTCACTCCATCAACAGCTTTGACTTTGACTGAGCTAGTAAGTTGCAAGCACTGCAAATTGTTAACAGCCAGAATTGCATAAGACCCACGATGTACCAGTTTCGTACACACTATAGCTAAATTAGGGTCACCAGTTAGTGGGATTTTCTTCAATAACATATGCAAGAAGCATTATCTCACACCATTTCTGACTCCCCCCCACCCCTCTCAAGTCAATCCCACACTACTACCCTCAGCCCCCACTCCCTCGAACAAAAAAACAACCTTATTCAACAAAGTACAAGTGGTCTGTAATGTATCGTCGGTCGAGTCTGCCAAGTTACGAGGCAAGTCGCCCCCAAAACACTAGCTTTCCAGGGTGTTGTACAGGGGATTCTACGCGAAAAAAACTAACAAGACTGGCGGTTTTTGCCCTTCGCAAATGGGCAACCCTCCCCCCACCAAAAAAAAAAAAATTGAAAAAGGAGCCCTTGTAATGCCAGAGGGTTCAATACAAAAAGAATATTCTGCGAATGCCACTAGAGAATAACACAAAGCTAGCCCCGCCAAAATGAAAACTTGCAATTCTTTTCGCTGGGTGACTCAGATCAAAAGCCGGCACCTGAGACCACCATAACTTGGCCTGGAACTAAAACCCTGCCCCACTAGTACAGGGCTAGAGTTAGGCTTACCCGATGACACCTGCCCTCTGCTACACCGCCGTGAGGAAGCCGGCCCTCAGGCGAGTGGAGCGATAGGCATGCTGCCTCCCAGGAGGAGGAAAGCCAAGACGTAGAGCACTGTTCTCTGGGCCGAGGTTCCGCAACATGGCCCCTCGAGTAGCTGGCCCCACTCAGGGCGGGATGGGGGTCTGGGCTGAGCGCAGCGATCAAAACTGTCCATGGGCCAACCTGGAGGAGAAAAAACATAGCGGCGATGATGAGGAGGATTTAAGGGAAATGGCAGATCTAAGTACTCCTCAATTTTAGGACACAATGCTCCAAAAATGACGGTACACTGCTTATAACAGTTTCTGCTGTAAAATTTCTTAGCTTGCTACATTCTCTTCTGTGTTGTACAATTATCATCAAAATGTTGTAACCTGTGAATTTTTTTGCGTGCTTTCTATGGGATCAATTTCTATCAGGCGCCAGAAAATTGAATTCCAATTTACCTGGTACATTAATGCCCTTGTTTCTCCTTCCAAGTCAGACAAAACTTACATTATAACAAATCCTCTCCCAGCGTGCAACTATACATTCTTATCAAGTGTTATTATATTGGGTATCATGTTTCAAGATGGTTTGATTCTTGAGACATTTTTTTTTCTCTCCAATAATGTCAACTGCCCTATTTAATAAAAATTCTGCATTTCACTGACTACTGACAAAGTTATGTGCAGTAACAATAGTTTTTGATGCCGTTGTTATTTTCTTGGCCCTCACTAAGATTCCTAGGTTTTTGGTATCTCAAATAAATGCCCTCTAACTATGACATTTCAAACAAAATATGTACATGTACCTTTTACATGGGCCTTACATTTGAGGCTAACATGGCGAATGGGCGTCTTTGGCTAAATTTAATCGAAAATTCTGGCATGTTTTATAAATAACCAGGCTCAACCTGTAAACTTAACTCCTGTGCATAATGAGATTTCTGGGCCACTACACCATTATGAGAATTTTATCCCAATTAAGTGATTTCAATCATATACCACCCATTTCGAAACTATTTAGCGAGACACTCACTCTTTTATTCATCGCTAGAGATTGTACACATATTAACTTATGAGAAAATTATAACAATTAGTATTCTAATCAATTTACAGAATCGAATGCTACTTCTCAATTAGCATAATGCATGTCAATATCTATAATTTACTCACTGACAATTGTGACTCAATACAACCTCTGGCTAAATTCTATCATGGTTTGTTTTTACAGCCCCATAAAAATCATTTTGATCAATCAATTCTGGAGTCAAGGCTTATTATATCTGGCCGAATACCTTTGGTCTTCTGCTTTACCGTGTTTGCCTCGCAACAACAGTCTACTTTGATCCCAATTGTATTTGATTGAGAGCTAATTCAGCTGAAATTGCCTTTTATCACCCTGCCGAATGACCAAAAAACAAAACTTACGCTTATCAAACAGCAAAAATAAATGTTAATAAGTCAACGGGTGAAGATACTTTTCTGTTTTTCCCTGGAAAGTTGTTTTAGGCCTATTCTAAGAAATCGCTTAATCACCAAGTTTAGTTAGGCCGGAGTACATCAACCTTGCTTTTTAGCAAACAATACCCCCAGCAACAGTAAGATTACTTCTGCCCAAAAATATCAGACAATAAAGACCAAATCAGTAATAAGCACACTTCAAAAATCTACAATCTTTCATAGTGCGTTTGAAAAAAAAATGTTTGCACGATCTGTACCTCCATGAGCTATCCTTGGCCTGCTTTGGCGGGGCGTGAACATGCGTCCTCACTCATAAAATTGAGAAATGTGACCTAAACCAGGCCAAAAGACAAGTGAAAATAATATTCATTGATAACTAACATCATGACATTCTTAGCCAAACCACAATATGCAGTCCCGAGAAGATGAACCGATACAATCAAATATTCTTTTACTATAAGTTTCAACAACATGTTCATCCTCATGAGTACGACAACTCCCAGGTTATGACATTTCAGATGGCAATTCAGAACGGGAGATTCACAACACATTCGAAATGATATGCTCAGATATACCTTTTGACATTTATAGGTGCATTTAAACGGGGTCCCCAGTAAAGATATTTATAGCATTCAGGTAATAACTTTCTCTTCCCTCTTTTTTCTGTAAGTACACTCTTGGAAATGGGAATTGCACAATGAAACTTGAGCTGGACGACGTGATTAGATCTTGCTGAGCATCGCTGCAGCGATCAAGGATGCAATTTGGGAATCCACATAAAAATAGAAAGATGGTTAAACGCAGTCAAAACAAGTATTGTCTTACCCGTCTTAAAGGGAAGGGCAAACAAACCTTATCCTTCCATGTGTCGTACGAGCACTTTGTCTACGCAAATATTGAATGTGCTAGATTTGTCACATGGGTATGCTGGTGTTGTTTGTAAAAAGCGAAAGCTGTACATAATATTGTGAGACATACTCGAGTCACTTTGACACACAACATTGCGGTAGAACTACAAACAGGGTGGAAATAACCCATTGTAATTCCCATATGGTTGTTTACAAACAAGTATATTATTAAAAGCATTGTTTACTACCTGTGTCTTTAAACAGGTCTAAAAATGAAGTCCTGAAAAAAATGCAGTACAAAATGATTGCTTTTACGAAGTGAAAATCAAGCAGTGACTTTTCCAGTTTTCCCCAATAGACTGCTGTGTTGAAAAATTTCTGTCCTCAGGACATACTGATATCAGGACTGGGACAGGCCCCTAGGATGACAATTGACAATACTTCTCATCTCAATTTTTGGAGCAAAATGAGGTTTTTATGTAATCTTGTAGCTAGGAAGCCAGATTTTGTTTTCTCCAAATTCTGAATTTCTAATTTTGAAAAATAGAGCCACTGTTCCCAGGTAAAATGATGGCTATCCCATTTTGTTACTGTGTTATAGCAGCCATGTTTTTTTTTGGCTGTAACATTTTTGAGATTCGAGGTCTTGTCACCCCAGTTATGATAACCGTTAACCCGTTGCCTACGAGATTCTGAAAATCCCATAGAGTTACTACAGGTTAAATCCGGTTCCCGTAACCAACGGGTTAAATTTGGTATTCTGGAGTGTATTGGTCCATTTAAACAAAATCATGTAGTTCAGATGTCACAGTTTGATGATTTCTTAAATATGGCCAGAACAATTTCAATCAATGGCCTTTAAAAATTCTCTTACCTCTCAATTGGAATGGATCGAGGTCCCGAGATCGAGACCCGGTAGATGAAGGAAAGGAATTTCTTGAAGGCCTCGAAAAAAGGCCAGTGGGACAGGAGACAGATGCACTTCTTGGTGTGGATGGTGTAGGGGGTCGTCTTGGGGCTACTGGCTGGCTTCAGCCCCAGGGATTTCCTCTTCTGTTGGTTCAGTTTCTCCTCCGGGTAGCTCTCGTAGAACGTGACAGCGGCACCGTACACCTACAAAGTATCCATTCAACATCAAACAGGGAGGTGTTATACATGCAAATCGGAAACTCATTGGATATTACCGTCACTAGCCAAAGTTTAAGACCACAAGAGTATTTTCCATTAAACCATGTAGCAAACAAAATCTCAAACTATAGCTTCTTGAAGATGTTGAAGGGCAAGTTGGGTTCAATGTCATTGCTGAAAGGGCACAAGATAGTGCTTATACAATATACACCAACATCAGTCCCCTTGGAAGGCATATTACATAGATTTTTGTGCAAGCACTTGAAGAATCTTCCACAGTAATTATTAGGCCTTGGCACTGTATGGTTATCACACTTCTGCACAAAGTTTGTTAACTTCTTGCTCAGAGTAAATCTGCCTTTAAAAGTATTGATGCTGGAGGGAGTACTTTTCCTTGCCCTGTGAGCAATGAATAATAACTAATATGCACTTAACCTCTTCAAGAAGTAATAGTTTTTAGTTTTTCTTTTGAACATGGTTTAAAGGGAAATGTTCTTGTGGTCTTAAACTTTTGCTAATGATGGTATGCTAATGTGTGTGTGATTATAAGAAATGACAACCAAATGCATGACATTCGCCGATGCCAATTATCTTACGTTCTACACTGCGCTTTTACAACGCAATCAACTTCTGGCATCAAATACTCTGATTTTATAGATATATAGCTCAGTAATACTTTCAGCTATAATTTATGAATAGGTGTTGTCAGAAATAGTGAACAGAATACCGAATGTGATGATACGTGTGTGCACAAGGTAACAAGAATTTCCCTATAATGTTGTGACGTACCTTTCCACCGGCGATGTCTGTCAGAACAAAAGTGGAGAAGACCGGCAGGGGATGCTCTCGTTTGGACGACCAACACTCGATGGATGCCCCCATGGGCATACAGAAGATGGGGACTGAAGGGGGGAGGGGGAAGTCTTCGTGATCCTCCACTGGGTACCGACTCAGGGTCTCTGCAATGATGGAATGACAAACACAATGACAAATGAAGATAATGACAATTTTCTTATGTCAACAAAATAATGGGTATTGAGAAAAAGGGTTTACAGTGTAAAGGGTATCAAAATTGAAAAAAAAAAATCAGGAAAAAGGGTATACGTTTAATAGAATGACTACTTTAAAAGGGTATTAAAATTGGAAAAAAAATAAAGCAGGAAAAGGGGTATACTTATAATAGAATGATTACTTTAAAAGGGTACTTTTCAGATTTGAATACTTGTTTAGGGTCCATAGTGTACACCTTGTAATGACAGTGCCCCCACCTCCCGGACAATGGTATATATTTTTTTAAATCGTTGATGAAACATAATATAAATGGGTCAATGGACAAGGAGTATAAACAAACATTAATTTACCACTTTTTTGTATTACCAGCCATGAATTAATCTTCAGTCCTGATAGACTATAGAAAGCTACAAAACAAACTTCACCGTCACATTATTTTTTGATGACAATAATCCAACAAAGAAGAAATGTATGACTATGACACTTTTCACATTAAAAACATTTAACAGTATACTTGATTCTGGGAGCATTGCATTTTCGATTGATGACCACTTCCAAACTTGCCATTTCCTTATAACAGCATGAATAACAATCTGGGCAACAAAGTTTGTGTAGTAAAATGATGTTATATCATAGGATAATTTATCAGATCAATAATGAATGTAAATACACAATTCAGCATTGTCTTTACTGACATTAAATTTACAAAGTACTTTAAGGTCACTTCAATTTGAGATATATTACCGAAATGGATACTGAACTACATGTATCACAATAAAAAATTTAAAAAAACTGTATCTTAAAGGGAAATAGCAAGATTGGAAGGAAATGCAGTCCTTGACTATGACCACAATGCTCCCAGAATCAAGTATACCGTTCAAAGTTACTGATGTGAAAATTTCATAACCATACATTATCTGTTTGTTGTACAACTATTATCAGAAAATGTTGTAATGGTGATATTTGTTGTGTAGCTTTCTATGGGATCACTTTCTATCAGGGTCAGGAGATTAATACTTGTACCATAAATAAATGTTCGTTTCTTTTCAAATAAACAAATTCAAGACCAATCCTTCCAACCTGAATATATACTCTAGGTAGTATATATATATATTGGTATATGTTTCCATTTATTTGGTTCTGAGGCATTTTTAAATTCTCCCAATCATGTCACTGCCCTTTAAGATATTGTAACTGCAATGAATGTTAAATGAGTACACAGCTTCCTGGTAATAAGTAAACCACTTTGGGTGTTTTCTTTTGAAAGTGAGAAGTGAAACCAAATTAAAACTTGAGCCAAGCTCATTGATATTGATCCGGCTATCACGGCTATCACATATGCCAGTTTGGAAACGGAAACCTTGGCACACAAAAGCAAACTACAACGCACAACAAAACACACAAGCCAGAAGTGGTTAGTCTTGGCAAATGTGTGCATATAGTCGTTTGAAAACAATGCTATTCAATGTTCCAAATCATGTTTGGGGAGGAGTCGACATTGACACTCCTATCGGATGCAATGCCAGTTAAAATACAGTAAATAAATAGTTCAAGTCAGGGTAGGAATTAATTGTTATTTTTTAAGGGCGATTTTTATTAGAGCCTTGGGGCTATTTTTGAATTTTGGGGGACTATTTTTCTACCACTGGGGCTACTTTTTTGTTGCACATCAGAATTTGAAGAATGCAATGAAAGATTGATGTTTTAGCCAGTGCTTCATCCAAAGAAGCAACCATTTAATTAATGTTTGTTTCAATGCCATAATAAAAACAAATGTGAAATTTTTTGGAGCAAATCTGAGGGCGATTCTGAAGGAAATGGTCGCCCCAAAGAATTGGGTTTGGGGTATTTTAGGGGGCAATTTGGGCTTTACTAAGGGCTAAATCGCCTGTCGCCCTGGGTTATTTCCTACGCTGGTTCAGGTTGAATCAGGAATAAATGACAGGGACATGCAAATGATGCAATGTTTATAAAAAATTTTGGCATGTTCGTATTCTTATGATTCTTGTAATTATTTATTTCCCTGTTTACTGGGGCCATATCCAATGCTTAATGGTTAGCATTAGTAAAAGTCACCTGAGCAATTGTCACTGGAGAAAATGCACAATATGATACTCATTAAAATACCTCAATGTCACTGAACAAAAACTCCTACATTTGACATATTCAATTTTATATCCCATCAAATTAAACGATAAACAAATCCTGCAGATTAATGTAAAATGAAAGATGGCTTGCCAAACCCTGGCAGCCTTCAAACAAAGGATGAATTTCCCAGGTAGATTGTGCATAAGCTCGATTGAACATGGCATGTACTTGTGATGAATTATTGGCACAGCTATAGTGGTTGAACTTTGCCCCTAACTGATCTAACCTATTGAGCGTTATATATTTGTTATACTTGGGGACCTTCAGAACGACGCCAAGATAATAAAAACCGAAGCAAATCATTTTTCTTCTGGTGAATGCCATCAAAATTACCTTTATTTATAGTCAGAGGTCCTATCTATACTCGTGCAAATATTTGTTTTCTTTCAATGGGATTTGTCTCTCAGATACAGTCATATTTCAAGTGCAGTTTGAAAACAAATTTTATCATAACTGCATCAGTAGTTTAGACAGTGCATCTCCGGAATCACATTGATTGTGGATGATAGTACACGAAAATATAAAGCAAATAAGGCCAATGGTGATATGGTTGACGTCTATGGAGAATCAAAATTAAACCATCTACAATGGGTTAAGAACTCTACTTTGAAATTCGAACATGTACCCTAAAACTTGGCTAAGTAAATACAAGGAATAAATCATTTGGGGCTATGGATAAGGAAATAATCTATTCATTTGGCCAGCATCCACATACATTTGAAGTTTATTTTGCATACTTCAGATGAAAAGTAGGTAATGTTTGGCAACAAGACAAAAACTACATTTCTACTTTTCTAGAATGAGATAAATTTCTCTCAAGTCATTTTGAATGATAATCAACAAAAACACACATAGCTATCTGTCTTTTATCTTGGTTATATTGCCAAAGTGATTTTGCATTCTGATGCGAATAAACACTTCAAAGTGACATATATTTAGCGGTGATTGATTGCCGGGCCTAGTTTACGTCTACTTCTCTTACAGTGACCCACTTAATGTTGAGGAAGGTTGAGAAATGAGAGATAGGCCTCTTTAACAAATGGTGAGGGTAAAAAAAAATCAAGGAAAGAGGAAAACATTGCCCACAGTAAAGTGGTTAAGTGGTCGTAACCACAGATGGTAAAACATTATGCCACAGGTTCAAAACTCGGTACTGTTGAAAGCTGACCTGCCACGGATAAAATTTCCAAAGGAATGAGGGAAATGTCTAGACTATACAAATAAAATGATTACTAAAGTGATGGCACTTTTTTCTTTCCTTTTCCATTTTTTTTTTTTGGGGGGGGGGGGGCGGGGGCGGGATTGGAGTGCGTACTAGGGAAATAAAATATTTTATGGTGTTTTTATATGTGTGTATTGGGAATGATTAAATTCCAATAACCATGCATCAAGCAGGTTTTGTTTCAACTTATCAACTAAAATGACATTAATGACGCGGAGAATGACACCTCATAACACTTGGGAGTTTCCCCAAACATTTATGTGGATTCAGTAAATCCTGAACATTTTTAGAAATCTATGTCATATCGAAAATTCGAGCAAATTTGGTTAAGCCATTCAAGAGATATGATTTGTGAAAAAAAAAATGAACATATCTATGTGTAGATGGTAATTCTGCCTTAAGTCTATGTCATTCCAGAACAACTCTTCATTGACTTCATACACAAATTTTCATAATTTTGTATTTTTGTGCAAAAAAATGACAATTTACTCCTGTTGCTAGTCATTTATGTGAGAGCCAAGATGAATCTGCATGCCCTTAACAACATATGAAGTCAGTTGCTTTGATGCTGGCTTAGAAAACAAATATTTCTGAGAATGTATATTCAAAGTCAATGAAGAGTTGTTCAGGTATAACATCATAAACTTAGCCAGAATTATCATCTGCAGAGAGCAACATACAGCTTTGTTCACATATGTGAAAAATTATACTTCTTAAATGGCTCAACCAAATTTGCTCAAGCGTTAAATGTTGGATTTCTACAAAATGGGGAAAAATACAGGGGGCCGGGCGCGGGGGCGATTTCGCCCCCAAAATGCCAAGAGGCCCCTGTAAATTGCCATAGGGTTCAATACAAAAGAGTATCGGAAGAGCACTGAACATGAAAAGTAGCCCTCGAAAACAAAAACAAAAAACGTTCTCCTTGCTACAAAATGTTCTCTGAATTCCACATCAATGCTTATGGAAACTTCTCCTTTAATATTTTCAACTATATTGGGGGGAAGGGGGGGGGGGGTATGTGGGCATGTGTTCATACCTGATTGATAGACCAGGGAATTCCCCCTGATGGCCGACTTCTTGTAACAGAGGTAGACATCGGACCCCATGACACTACCCTTGTTGAGGTTCTTATTGATCAGACAGAAGGCATGGGGTGGACTCTCATTCTGAAAAGACAGAGAAAGAAGGGGTAGAAATGACAGAAATTAATATGTTACTTATACTACACGTACATGTATGTCTATATTCAGTTGCTTTTTATGGTATGATGAATTGTGGTTTGCAAAGATATAGTTTTGCGTTCATTAAAGGTACCAGTAGCACACATGTGAAATACATGGGAGGTCACCAAACCGGAAAAAGCTCGTGGCAACCTCAAATGACAAGTCATACATGTAATTTTGGCTCATCACAAAATCATCAAATTTAAAATGATGATAAACTACATGTATTTGACTGACAAATGAGCAATTTCCCAAACAAGGCATTTGCTAGAAAATCCAATAAAATCTGAGTTACATTTCACTTCTAAGTGCATAGCTGGTAGGCATTGAGGGCTAAAATTTTCATCTGTTCTTGTGATGTCAAAAACTAACTCCAAAAGAAATTTTATGAAGACTTTGAGTGTGTGCGAACGAGTGCTACTACCAAAAACCCTCTCAACACCATTGCAACAAAACTCCACAGACATTGTATTTGAAATTCTGAGTTGGAACTGAAAGGGTTCAGCACACTCCACATCAGCATTGTATCTGCAACTAGCCTTGAGGCCAATTTGTGGTGGCCTTGGTCTCAGTCTTGGTCTGAGTCCCCTGTACAAACCCTATGGAGAGGTTGTGGTTTGGGGCAGCCTTGGTCTTGGAACCTGTAGTCTCAAATACAACACTGGTGTACAAGGTGCTGTATCCCAAGTCAATTTCTGGTGGCCCTGTCGTGGTCTCGGTCCGAGTCACCTGTACAAACCCTATGGAAGGACAGTGTTTTGGGACGGCCTCGGTTTTGGTCTCGGTCGGAGTCACCTGTACAAACCCTATGGCTGTGTTTTGGGGTGGCCTCGGTCTCGGAACCTGTGGTCTCACATACAACACTGGTGTACAAGGTACTGTATCCCAGGTCAATTTCTGGTGGCCTCAGTCTCGGTCTCGGTCCGAGTCACCTGTACAAACCCCATGGAAAGGTTGTGTTTTGGGGTGGCCTCGGTCTTGGAACCTGTGGTCTCAGATACAACGCTGCTTCACATGTGCCGAGACATATCAGACAATACCGGGAAATGGGAAATGTTAGAGGTCACTTCTGGGGATATCTACCAGGCAATGACTAATAGTAATCCCCCCAAAATAATTTGATATGGTAGCACGTATGTCACGGACTGAAGAAGACATGGCACGAAACGCTGACAGCTTGATTTGTCAAGAGATAGGCATCCCGTGACACATTATTAGAGTTGCCTGTCAGTTACACAATGAAAGTATGATGCAATAGGAAATTATGGGTTAGCCATTATACAGTATATGTTGGCAGACTTGATGATTCCCTTATTGTGTGTTCGTGGTATCTATTAAATATAAAGAGTTTCAATTTCACTCTGATGAGGAAATGAAGACATGATGAAACTGAGCTATTATGGACTGCAAAACCATGAAATAAAAGTGGTTCAGGGTCCAAAGATCACAATTTCTAATTAATTTATTTTTAGTTTGCTTTAAAGGTAAATGACATGATTGGGGGTAGTCCTCAACTTGGGCTGAAACTACTCTAGAATCAAGTAAACTATGCAAGGATTCTCCTGTGAAAATCTTGTAGTCAAACGTTGACTCATTCTAGAATAAACAATGTCTATATCACTCGTAGCACGGAAACCTGCTGTGTGGCTCTCTATGGGGCTTATTTTTATCGTCCCCGGAAAAAAATAAGATACTCCTATGTTTATGCTTGATTCTCCTTAAGTAAACAAATTACAGACAAATCCTCCCAGGTGGGAGATTCACTCCTGCTAGTGTATAGTTGGTATATATTTCAACTCATTTGGTTCTTGAGGCATTTTCAAGTGTTCCCAATCATGTCACTAACCTTTAAGGCAGCTGAATTTGAGATGGACATTTACATGTATGAGGAAATACTGAACCCATGAAGGGGGAAAAGCAGGAAGAAAATGCACATTGCTTCCTGCTTCATTTGTAATTTGTAAATGATATGAAAGAGGACATGGAACTTAAGGAAGACTAAGAAAATGATAAAACTATACAACAAATGCTCGATGCTGCAGAAACTGTCAACAATAAAAAGAATTAATGAGCAAGTTTGACATTATCATGACCACAGAAGGAGGGGGGGGGGGGGGAGGGGCCAAGCAATTATGTTACGAACTAAGCTCTCAAACTGGAAAGAGAGGTTTAATTCTGTTCTGTGGAACTTGTTTTAACTTTCATTCTAATGTATCAATTGGCTTCTAGTATGAGCATTCATAAACTGGTATAAACTGATAGTAAATAGTGTTTTGTAAATGTGTAGTACAAGTAGCATGACATTTCACTCTGCATTCATAAATTAGAATGGAAGTTGTAAACTGATTGTAAAGAATGTGTTTACAGTGTTACAAATGTGTAGTACCAGTAGCACGAGATTGAACTCTAACAACTCAGGAATTTATGACTTGGGATTATCTTGACTAAGTGATAAAATAATGGCAACAAATCGCAATTCAGTCAGTCAGCCAGTCCATTCTCACTGCAGCAAAACAAAATTCCTTGTGTTGTAAGTTGTATTTTCTCCACATTTTAGTTCTCTGATACAAGCTACATGTAGCAGGCCTAGTTTATAATTCAGTGTATGAGGACCTATGGAATGTATATCATTTCTGTTCATTAAAGACACAGGCTAACATTGTGGAGCTTCAAATTAAAAAATTGTCAAACTTTGCTTGTTTGAATGGACAAATAAACACCCTAGAATACAAAAGTTTGGAAATTTATGCTGCCACTGGCAAGATATGAATGAACTAGAAATTTGGTGTGTCCATAGGACACGGATGCCCCCGCTTAACGCCATCAGTAAGCATTTCTTATTGAGTAATCATGTGGAGAACAATCTGCATGAGCTGTGACCTTTGACCGTTGACCTGCAGACTCCGAATTCGCACTCGACCTGTATTTAAGTATGATCTACCTACACACCAAAAATTTTTAAAATCCGTCAAATATTTTTCAAGTCATTGTGCGGAAACCAATTCGCATATATAATGAGTTGTGACCTTTGACCTTTGACCTGCAGACTCCAAATTCGAACTCGACCTGTATTTAAGTATGATCTAGCTACACACCAAAATTTTTTAAAATCCGTCAAATATTTTTCAAGTTATTGTGCGGAAACCAATTCGCATATATAATGAGCTGTGACCTTTGACCTTTGACCTGCGGACTCCGAATTCGAACTTGAGCTGTATTTTAGTATGATCTACCTACACACCAAAAATTTTTAAAATCCGTCAAATATTTTTCAAGTTATTGTGCGGAAACCAATTCACATATATAATGAGCTGTGACCTTTGACCTTTGACCTGCGGACTCCGAATTTGAACTTGAGCGGTATTTTAGTATGATCTACCTACACACCAAAATTTTTTTAGATCCATCAAATATTTTTCAAGTTATCATGCGGAAACCAACTAGGGGGACTGACGGAAGGACGGACGGACGGACGGACAGGGGCAACGCTTAATGCCCCCTCAAGACTTCGTCGGCGGGGGCATAATAAACAATTAGTACTCAGGCCGAGTACAAAATAGCCTAGATTTACACACAGTAAGTCTATGGGAGGAAATGGGTTGGTGAGTCCGGTCACGTTACCATTTTCATTTTTTTAAAGCACTAAATAATCCTTTTGAAATACAATTTTTTCAGGGCTTCATTCTTAGACCTTATCAAAGACACTGGTAGCATGGGGAATCATGTATCTCAGACTTTTTTAACTGGAAACATACAATGTCTTTAACCTTTTATTGGTAAATTTGGTCCTGATGAAGCCTTGTTCCTACAGGTAGTTGGGCCTTGTGCCTGACAAACAGCAGCACCACAGAAACCAAGGTGCGGACAAAATGCCAAACCATATTTGGGAAAACTCTGAAAAGTTGGCAAAAACAGGTCACAGATGCAAACATGATCAGTACTATATTTGTGATCATTAGATTGGTTCAGTATTGGTAATTTGGTATACCTCCTCAAATATTCTGATTTGAAGACGATATAATTTATGTTGACTAATTGCACACACAGGAAACTTAAAACAAGGTACTGAAGGGTATATTTTAAATTAT
>JZLH01S0609028.1:60079-67587 GCA_001188425.1 Eucidaris tribuloides | reverse complement strand
TTCTAAAAATTCTAGAGTTTTAATTTTACCGAGCAATCTAAACCATGGCCTCCAGCAAGTTTTGTTGCAATGATAATCAAGTTGTAAAATATCCATTTAATAAGGTTCAAACAACACTATGCCCATGGCTTTCTGATGCGTCTGATACATGTATGTACACGGCCAAGTAATATGTGGGGCATCTAGATTTAATTATCACCAAAAACGCAAAAAGAAGATGACCATTTTCACACAGAGGCGAAAACATGATTGCAATCACCGATCACTCTAATCATGGTATTTTTACCCATCTGGTATCATAATTGCAAATCATATTGTGAAATTCAAATCCTGCTGAATGCTGAAAAGGTGTTTTGCAATGAAGATTCTCTCAAATTAAAGCCCAAGTATAGTTTTGAGAAATGGTAAAAAATGAAATTCTTTCTAATTATGTTTTTTAGATACACCTATATGATCTATCAATGCCCTGAAAATTGCTCGTTCTGAAACTCTCCCATTTTTGAGAAATTACTCAAAACGTAACATGTTGGGGGAGGGGGGGTGGCGACATTTCCCATAGGCAATGTACATACCGTTAGATGCTCTCCTATAATTTGAAACATTATAATTTGTCATTATAAACCATTTTAGTAGGTTTGATGTTGTTTTCCGATGTCTGGGGTGACAATAGAATACTTTGTGAAAGATTGATGAAAAATTTGTCTGATCGACCAAAACTATACTTGGGCTTTAAGTCACATTTTCCTAGTATAAAACGGCTTAATCTCAACACTATATGCGAGGGGGAACTTATTTGCACTTCATCAACTTCCGCTGAAATACCGCACACTTTAGGGCATGTGTACATGTGTGTCACAGCCGCGTGATCCATCCGGTGATTAACAGTGTACCCAGAAACATGGCCATGCCTCTTCACTAGAATTTTGAATTCTTTGTCGGTGAAGACTTTTTGTGTGTGTGTACGGTCAGTAGCTCTGAACTCCGCGATTGCGATAGTGTTTGCAATCACGATATGACTACCATGTGAAATCGAATGTAGTTGCATCATTTATTTCCCATTCTCATTAAAATTACCTCAATTGCTGTGGGCTGTGTATGGTTAATGACAAGTAGTTTGTTCAACTTCTGTAACTCTGGACTGACTATTTTTCACTTTGTGACAGTAATTTACTGCCCACAGGCCAAAACCGCTCACGTTTTTCGCAGCACATTTTTGTGCGTGTGGGTGGCAGCGGAAATAAAATTCATGTTCCTTTACCTCCCCAAGCAAAATAAACTGTTTATGAAATATTTGGACCAACGAAGTGCTGCACTGTTGTTGTTATTTTTCTCCTCATCAAATCATATCACCAGGTCATTTTTAAACTTGGATGATATACATACCCCTCAAAAGTTTAGTTTTGAAATTAATGATTGCACTATTATGTAAAAACTCATAATCTTACCAGGCAGTATAACTTGAGATTTTAATTCTCCTGAAATTTACCATTTCTTGAAATGACACAAATTTTTTACTTTACATATTTATTTACTTACTCATTCATTTATTATTAATTAATATTAATTGCAAGAGTATTTGGTAAAACTGTTGTACAACTTAAGTACAGATTCCACTCTCCTAAAATTTACTCCTTTCTTGATAAGATGAAAATTTACTTATTTATTTCACTACTCATTTTGCATATATATCTATCATTTATGTATCCATGCAATCATTTTTCACTGAATGTTGTTTACTTACATATTTATAATCTATCTATTTATTTCAGGAAGATGGCCATTGATAATTCTTGTACACAGGTGTCCAAATTATATATTCAACATGTCTATGACAGCCATCTTATTCCTCAATAAACATTCCCCATACCCCTTCACATATTATTAATGTTTATCCATATCCAGACACTCTGACCTACAATGCTTAAATCTCAATCCAGAAGGTAAGTAATGTATTGTTTGTTTGACGAAAGCAAGATCAGGACTAAGTGCTTCTGAAACATACACACATTTTTCATTCTGCTATAGCTGATAACATATGGAGAAGCTGTCTCTTCGCCACATACGACAGTGATTTATGCGTATGAAGGTGCAGATTACTTTATTCTGTAAGTGTGTACATGTACAATGTATACATTTTCGATGTGGAATGCACACATTAATGCCTAAGGGGATACAGCAGTACTGAGATTAGTCTCAGTTCCAGACCATGCGACTTTTTCCATTCCCAGAGTACACTCCCTCTCCAACTTTTTCTACCTTCACTCTGCCTAGTCGCTACCTCAGAAAACTAGTCGTAGTTCAAGACAGATATCTGATGATCGTAGGCCTAATTTCACTAGAAAATGTCCAGTTCTTGCGTCTGGAAGCCAGACTATACTGAGATAAGACGTAGTCTGAACCTCCCTCCAACAGCGGAATGTGTAATTTGGCAAACTGGAAAAGTGTGTGGATATTAAACTGAAATTGGAAAATTAATGGAATAGCGTATCTGGATATAATCGCATGTATGTCAATTTAATTTTACGGCCAATTCATATTTACAAAAATGTGTAGGGCCTACTGGCTTTAGAAGTAGTATTCCTCTTTATTAAATATATACACGTATATTCATGTATCCTAGGAGGCAATGATGAAAGTGTACTTCAACAGTGGAATGAATTTCTCTGAAATCTGCTGGAAACTTATTTTTGAAAGCTGATTATTAATGGTATTATGTCACTTTATCTTCAAAACAACCATGTTTAATCCTACATGTACATTCATAACTAATACAACAGCAAACATTTTCATGTGATGTGGTACAGTCCCCGACACATATTGGCGACATTTTCAGTTTTTTCACATCTGTACGGAAAAATTGCACAAACTTCCGATTCCCCTGGCACTGACTAAATAAATGTTGGCCAACCCCTGGCACTGACTAAATAAATGTTGGCCAATTGATGAAATCAATGAGAAGAGAGTCGAGAGAGCAAAGTTAAATGCATTCCTCTAGCACCCCCTGCCTAGGTTTCACGGGAATAATTTATCTTTCCAGAACCTTAAATTGATTTTAACCCACAGCCAAATTTTTGTCATCTACAGCAAACACAGAAATTTATAGAAAATTCAGTCAGTCAGAGGCTGTGACCAGGGGTGTCGCTAGCGGGGAGTGGGCGAGTGGGGATGGGGGGATAGGGTAAACACCCCCCAAATTGGTAGGGAAGTTGTTGGATCATTTTTAATTCTCTCCAGTAAAAATAACGAAGGACCACCCCCTCCCCCTTCTCTTTATTTGTGCTTGTTTACTCTTTGGATCGGAGAAAAAGATTCTGTGAGGTACACCCCCAGGTACACATCCCCCATCGAAAAAGATCTTGAGATGCCCCTGACTGTGACACATTAATAAAACAATTTTACTGAGAGAAGTTCTACCGAATAACAGGAAAAGTAGATGAAAGTGATAGTCGATGATCAATGCTTATTCACCAGTCTCCCATTTTTATATTAGTCCGCCTGGTACAACACCTTTGACATTTTGCTTTGATGTGGTATGATCCAGCGTACCTGATTTATTGCTTTGCAATGTTCACATTTAACTGCCTGTAAAGCTCATGAATGGAACTGAAATACCCAATTTAGTATGACATAATTCATGATTAAATTGAATAACAGACCTCATTCCCATGTTGTACAATCAACCCCCTTAGTCCTACATATTGGAAAATATGTTGTAATTGGCATTAGCTTATTACTACTTTGTAGTGAGAGGGATAAGTTTCCAATTTATCAGAAAAACAGTATCATAAATGCATTTAATCCCTCGTGCAACCATCAGTGCTGCCTCAGTATCTTGATATTTCAAACATTTTACTCAAAATGGATAAAAGAAAATACTAGCCCTCTTGATAAAAAAGGCAGTGCATTTCTACTTTACTACTTGTTTTCTAATATTCAAAAGGAGTAATTATTTATAAGAGCTGAAACAATGTTTGAAAGGGTGAACAAGTTCAGGGGTCAGTCATCAATGGTTTATTGGTAAAGTCTGTTCAGCCTTCTTGATGAACTTTAAGACACAAGTTAATATTGTGAGGCTTCAATTAAGAAAAATGTCAAACTTTGATATCCGAGCTACAGTGGTTAAATGGACGAATAAATCATCCTTGAATACAAACGTTTGGAAAATTATGCTGCCACTGGCAAGATATGCATGAAAAAACATCACCCTTGAATTACTCCCGTAGTGCAGTATAACATAGCCTAGATGTACACACAGTAGTCTATAGGAAGAAATGGGCATGGTGAATCTGGTCAACCTGAGTTTTTATAGATATTCACTTTTTTAAGAGCACTAAATAATCATTTTGAAATATAAATTTTTCAGGGCTTCAGTTTTAGACCTTATCTAGACACTTAGAGCATGGAGGATTGTGTAGCTCACATTTTTTTTAAACTGTGGTCATTGTTAACTTGTGTCTTTAAGGGTTAATGCATCCCCACATCTAATTTATTTCAGTCTCCTGGATCAAGAGTTCAGTCATTGTTGTGTCAGCCAGCTGTGTTTGGATGTCAGCATGACGTGACATCCTTCACAATGAACCTGCCCATCAGGGAATCACCATGACATTCTAGGCACAGGGCTCCACACACTGCCATGCCAAGTTGGTCAGAACCAATGATGAAACAGGAAGAATCGTGTCTATTCTTGTACCATTAAAGGTAAATGACATGATTGGGGGTAGTCCTCAACTTGGGCTGAAACTACTCTAGAATCAAGTAAACTACATGTATGTAAAGATTCTCCCGTGAAAATCTTGTAGTCGAACGTTGACTCATTCTAAAATAAATAATGTCAATATCACTCATAGCACAGAAACCTGCTGTGTGGCTCTCTATGGGGCTTATTTTTATCATCCCCGGATAAAATTAAGACACTCCTATGTTTATGCTTGATTCTCCTTAAGTAAACAAATTACAGACAAATCCTCCCAGGTGGGAGATCCACTCCTGCTAGTTTATAGTTGGTATATATATTTCAACTCATTTGGTTCTTGAGGCATTTTCAAGTGTTCCCAATCATGTCACTAACCCTTAAGTATGTTGTTTTATTTTTCTAGGAAGTTTGCCAAGAAAAGTGCAGTGAAAACAATAGTTTCGATTTGCATTTCGTTATCTACAGTCCACATGAAATGAACGCAGTGATGCAACTTGTGTAGGACAGTATGCTGTCATAGCACATTAAATGCCCCACAGATATTTTGATGTCCGGTAGCCCAGAACAGCACATAAACCCTGGCAGTTCAACAAATATTTCCCTATAAATTTCCAAACAGCATGCCTCGCATTATTGTGAAATATGAGTAAGTGCATGTAAACATGGTGTAAACTATTTCATGAACAGGAAGTATCAACCAACATGGTCCTACAGTATTTGCCAAATTGTGATGGGTGAACGCCCTTTTTATTACTGTATACATGGTAATTTTCGCGGTGGTTTTATTTTCGCGAATTTCGCGAGTCAGTTATTGCGAAAATTTCCACTTTGGTTCATGTCTATTCACACTAATGAAATCACCACTAAAATCATGAAAATTAGCACTCGCGAATATTGAAATTTAGTCCAAAACCACGAAAATTTCTCTGTCAAAATATTGGCGTATAGGCCTACAGTAATTGTGAATGTGAAGTATACTTACATGTTTTGTACCTAGTTTTTCAACTCCCAATAGTTCTACATTTCATGTAATAAATGCTTACAATACTGCAACATAGGACTTTACCCTTTTCATAACAGTAAAAGGCATGTGCACTATGTCCGTTTTCATATTTCATTACTTATGACAGACGTGACATTGATGTCAGTGTCAAATGCTGAGTACATCATACATGTACATGATGTGTCACAGTCAAAACATATATCATAAATCAGCTTTGCAAATTGATTTGTAACCAGACGAACACATGTCATTACAACTGCTGAAGGTTATCAGGATGAAACAATTGCCTCCTACCAGCTCTCAAATTAAGCACCAGTCGAGCGCATTATAGCCTTGTGGAACACATTAATGATATACATGTACTGTACATGACTGTTGGTGTATTGGTAACTCTGTAGGCTATAGAGCAGTGTTGTATTCAAGGCAAATTTCAAGGCCAATTTCGTGTAGCCTTGGTCTTGGTCTCGGTCTGGGTCACCAGTACAAATCCTATCTAAAGGTTGTGTTTAGGGACGGCCTGGGTCTCGGACTCGGATACAACACTGGTGTAGAGATAGCGATATAACTACAGACATCACACTGTTTCTCCCCCTGATAAATCCTTTCTCAACTGTTGTAGCTTGTCTACTTTAGTCTTGAAGAAAAAAGAATGACAGACCAAAATACTGATCACCACTCTCAATCCATTATTTCAAATATCTGCAAACATATCCAGCCCAGCCCAATCCCTCCCCTCTCTCCAAACCCCCCCCCCCCGAAATCTTTCTTTCCAAAAAGAACAGTTTAATATGGAAACATTACCACCCTACCACTGTTCAATAAAATTTAGTTGAAGATACATGTACATGTAGACATCTACCCACTTGATGCATCCAAATGACACAAATACATTATTCCTCAAGTTCAGCTTCAACATTGATAACTTTTCTGTGAAATATTCACAAAGCTCTACCCATTTTAGGGAAATTCCTTCATAAGTACATGTATTGTGGACTTGGACTATCATCCGCTAAAATCTACACTAACAGGAACGCCTGAAAAACACCTTTTTTCTTGCAACTCAAGGTTAATACAGGCCAAATTTCACAGGAAATATTGCAGAATTGGGAACACTGGATGAGACAGATATTCGTCCCTATCGCCCGACCCCTGTCCGTCAATATCCAAGTTTATGCGTTTACCAGTTGTAATAAGCACAGACCGCCACCATGTCAACAACAACAACAACAACAACAACAACAACTACCTTTTCAGAACTCTTCTTTACTTGCATCGCAGAGCATTGACAGACAAACAAACATACATGACCTAAATTGTCGGCCAGAGTTCACAAAGTCACATTCACTGAAACAGAACTGCAAGCAGCGCCAATGTAGTGGAAATCCCATGCGAATAGGACTCGATAAATCATCACCGGACTATGAAGGCGGAGATCTGTATGTTCTTTATGTAAACTCTTTATATGTCCCTGGCACAATTTTGCGCCCCAAATTGTACCCTCATAAAGGCAAGGAATCTCATTTGCACACACCATCATACAGAAAAAGATCACCCATGCCCATCTAGGCTATTGATGAAGGACATGTCTGTGAAATCTAGGGATCAGTAATTACCCAGAACTTGAAAAATGTGCAAACAAAACAATGGCCGTTTAGTGTACGTTCTAGGCTAAGACTTTTTGTCTCTACGAGACAACAATTCAAATCAGAATCTCACAGGTACTACTGTATAATTCTACTAAAACTTGAATTTTTAGCTCCTATACTCTGCTAAAGGTTCACAGATGGTATTTTCTTCTACATGTTATGCCAG
>JZLH01S0609028.1:50079-57579 GCA_001188425.1 Eucidaris tribuloides | reverse complement strand
AATATACATTGTTCCTTGGACAACAAATGTCATCAATCTTTTAATTCAACTAGTGAGCAGTCTTTTTACCAAAATTGACATCCATTGACCAAAAAGACTACAGCAGCATATCTTTCAAATTTTGAACTCATCACTTCTATGATATCCACACCCACCAAAAGAAATTAGCATGCTGTTATTCAGGAAACCTTTAATTCAAAACGGACCTCATCTCCCTGTCACAGAGACGTGACCACTACATTTTCTCTGCTTCGGTGCACCCTGTTCTTGGCAAATTGATGCACACAAGTTGATGCACAACACGCCTTCAGATTATGTTTGTGTGGGCCTGTAAAGGAAAACCTGAATTTTGCTTTCTTTTTCATTCTTGAGTAAACACATGCATGTGGTTACAGATTTGTCACTGAAATTTGGCAAAATATCTAAATAAGTGCACACACCTTGATGCACAACAAGCCTTCATATTACATGTGTGGGTGGGTAAAGGAAAGCCTGAATTTTGCTTGTTCTTTTTATTCTCAATGAAGTAAATGCACATGTGGTTAAAGATTTGTCACTGAAATTTGGCAAAAATATCTAAATACATGTAAGTGCACACACCTTGATGCACAACAAGCCTTTAGATTACATGTGTGGGCCGGTACAAAGGAAAATCTGAATTTTGCTCCTTTTTTTTTTGACTTTCAATGAAATGATTGCATGTGGTTGAAGATTTATCGGTTGAAATTTGGCCAAATATCTAATGAATGCACAGAAGGATGACATTGAAATTTGGTTAATTTCCACATTTTATCAGGGTTTTTTTCAGCCACATATCTCCAAGCCCATGCTGTGCGTAGGAGGTTGGAAAGAGAGAAGGGTGACGTGTACTAACCTCATTTTACATAACTGTAAACATGATGTGTGCTTACAACTGACTCAGTATGCAAGTGCAGTACATTACAAGTATTCTATGTCCTACATTACTCTAACTAATTTGTCAAGCACTTTGAACAGTGCAACTTTGAGCAACAAAACTTGTAGATAACAGTATACCCTTTTGAAGACAAAATTACAATGTTGTGCGTATTTCTCAAGTAACAGTGAATTTTGTCAAGTTATTGTGAATCAACAAATATTCACAAATTATGTTAAAAAATCATATAATTCCCTTTTTGAAAAATAATCTGTGATAAAAATCTCAAATTTGTAGAAAAATATATTTAATGTAAACCTATCAGTTTTATGGGTAATATGGTATGGGTTATTCATCTACCATTTAAAAGTGCAATCTAATAAATTAAACTTTATACTTTTAATTTCATGGCACTCATTAAAAGGGGTCTATTTGTGGCGCAAAACTACGCTAGCGACATGTTACCCAGAGTATTGTTTCTCATATCTCTACAATTTACTCATCATCAATATATCTGAAAATGTTTCATTTCTCAAACACAGCTATCCCAACCATTATACTACAGTTTCTTCAAAATAAGATAAATTATTCCAAAAATACATCAGTATTGATTTTTCCCCAAAACAGTATGGATTTTGACAACAAAGAGTATGTGTAGGTGACAAAAATAATACCACCCATAACCACGCAGAAACATGTCGAGTTTTGATTTTCACACGCTGAAGAATCAATTAGACAAATGTCATTATCAAATGGACGCCGTGTGTCTGGCTATGTATCTTGATACCATGGAACTGAATATGGTGCAATGTTGTTTCAGTCAAGTACTTTTCATTTTGGTGTGGCAGCTTATTATACCTCATCAGAAAGACCAGAGTCTGATCTTTCTGATGAGGCATAATTCAGATAACCCTAACACCTAATTAACCCTTTGGATGCTATAATGTAAAATATACTGTAAAACCAGAAATGTTCGCGAGCATTTAACTTTCGCGAATTTCGCGAGAAGTCGAGATTCGCGAAAGTAAAATGCACGCGAAAGCTTGTGTATAAACAACTTTTTCAATGCCAATACAAGACTGTGTACTGGAGAAGTCAAATGATTAGAGATAATAGTGCGCGGTCATTTTATTCGTCACAATGCACTTCTACATTTGATATTTACGGTCGGTTTCGGAGGCATTAAAACAAGTATTTCCTATAAATTGTTGCAATAATTTATCAATAAAACCCCCAAATGCTTCCTCCAAGCAAGTTTTACTACATTTTATTTTGTAGGTGATTCGCGAAAGTTTCATGCACGCGAAATGGCCGTTGGCTCCTATTCGCGAAAGTTTCATGTCGCGAAAGTATAGTGTTTTACAGTAGTCGAAAATCTTGGGGGTCCCAGCCCCGACCCCCCCCCCCACCCCCCGGGATTTTTCATTAATTGATTAAAAAAACTAAAGACATTTAGAATCTGTTATTGGTGTGATATGACCTTTGGGCTTAAAGCTTTCAAATAAAAAAATCCCCCAAACTAAACTTGTACTTTAACCCTTAGAATACCACACCCAGAATATTACATGCAAATTCTATGGAGTTTTGTTGGAATAATGCTGAGAGGGTTGTCTGTCACTCTTACCTTGTTCATGAGTATGACACAGATGTCGATGACGGCCAGCGCATTGTGCGGGGCGTTCTCCGACGCCCTCCTGTACGTGATGTAGGCCCGCTGGCTGCTCACCCCGATCCGGTTGTTGACATTGGCCGGGTGACCGTCGGGGGTGTGGCTCACGATCTCGCAGCCCGGCATCACCCGCTCCTTACCCTCATACAAAATTCTAGTCGGAGCAAAGTAAGAAAGGTATTGATAATCTTTCACATGTGCTTAATCCATTGGAGATGATTTGATTTCAACATATCACACCAAGGCTGCCACTCGTAGGGGAAATCCCCTACCGTAGGGGATTTTGGACGTGCATAGGGGGTAGGGGATACCTACGGGGAAAATGACCTTCCATAGGGGAAACGTAGGGGGATTTGATGATTTGTAGGGGATGTAGGAGGTTTTGACAATTTTCAGAAATATTCGTAATTTTTCCATGGAAATCCGATTATATTCGCCCATTTTGTCCCTCTCCGCCGAAGAAATTGTGATCAATATTTTGCATTTCTAAGGATATTTTTTAGGGAAAAACATACCTTCGTAGGGAAAAAGTCGATTTTGTACGAGAAAACATAGGTTCGTATGGGAAAATATGGTTAATTAGGCGTAGGGGAAAAGTGGTGTCCGTAGGGGAAAATACGCATGCGGCGTAGGGGGATTGAGTGGCAGCCCTGTATCACACATTCTCCATAGACCTCAGACCCAGATATCTCATTCTTAGTCTCCAACAGGCCAAAGCATAGTTTTAGGAAAATCTCAAAAAACTCACCTGTCACTGTTTGAAGTAAATTTATCATGAAACAAAAGTACATGTACATGTACAAACCAATAAATGTGTGTGGAAGTAACGATTTGGCTGGAAATGACATTCAATTTGATTATTTATAAACCAAACTTATGTAAATATTTTTGTAGGATCACCAATTTTATTTTCATTAATTAACATTGTCCCACATACCCATTTCTGTGTTAGTACTTTGTCAGTATGATGGATTGCATTGAGATTTTGTTATAAAATGGAGTGTTCTGCTGTTCTGAATTAGTTAGTCTGTTCTGTACCAAAGAGACATTTTCAGAATAACAAGTTTAAATTACTTAATAATTTTATAGCAGTTGTTAAATTTTTCCAAAAACTATGCTTCAACTTTAAAATTAGAACCAAGCAAAAAACTGAAGAACTCATTCCTTTACTGTAAGCCGAAGTAACACCGAATACAGTATGATTTCCAGAATGAAATACGACCAAAACCTTTCCCCTACCTAGAAAGATGTGGCGTACTTATATGTATGCATATTTATGACTCCACATTATCCCTCTAACCAAGATTCAGCCGATTTATTAAATCTTGATCTATATGCATCCCTCTTCCCCTTTTTTCCCTTCGTGATGTAGTCATCAAATTTACTAAATGTCAGCATGTCCTATTTACCATTATCCATTTTACTCCTCACAATCTTTGGTTAAATATACAATTTCTTTGTATAGTAAAAATAAAAAAAAGAATCTATTCGTCAGTAATTAGTTTTTTAATTGCTTTGTCATACTATATGCTTCTCAGATTCCGATGAAAATGGTTTACAAGTGAAGTCAAATGGCAAAAATGTCAACATTCACTCTCTTTATCAAAATATTGCTATTATCACAGTTCTATCCACGTTATATTTCACCTCTCCTTATACATACTATAAGCTGCATAACCCACATTCAACCTGTTCTTTTTTTGAGAAAAACAGTTTGCTTCATTCTCCTTATCTGGGGGACTTGTATGAGTATTTAATGAAAGATGAGTATCTACATCTAAAGATGTATTTCTTGACATCTAGAATAACCATAAACCTGTGTTATCGCATCATCTTTTGTTGAGCTCTAGGAGCCCCCCGTTATGGCTCACGTCACATTGTCGAAACTGAACAGGTCTAGCCATGAAATAAAATGCATGCAGCTAAAAGTCAGGTCACCATACTTGCGTACTATGTGACTATACAGATCTACTCCCAGTCTGCTATATAAAGCACAAAGTCAGGAATATTTTCATTGAAAGCTGGGATAACACTGTTGCTGACATATGATGCACCTCCCCCCCCCCCTCCACCACCTACACGTACCCCAACCCAAATACCAGTGTTGTATCCCAAGCCAGCCTCGAGGTCAATTAATGATGGCCTTGATCTCGGTCTCGGTCCGAGTCACCTGTACAAACCCTATGGAGAGGTTGTGTTTTGGGGCGGCCTCGGTCTTGGTCTTGGTTCGAGTCACCTGTACAAACCCTATGGAGAGGTTGTGTTTGAGGTGGCCTCAGCCTCGGAACTCGGAACCCGTGGTCTCGGGTACATCACTGACAAATACTCCATCTGCTTACCCAACGTCCGTGAGTGGCGGTTTGTCATAGCCTCTGCGTAGACAGAGGAATATCGAAGGACTGGCAAGGCTGCCGTGGTTGAGATCGGCCGGCAAGCCGCTTGGAGTAGTCCCCAAACACATGAATCCCTGGGGAACCTAAGGACAAATAACGATAATGGGGTGATGGGATACAAAAGAAGAAGAGCGGTGTTAAAGAACAAATCGTCGCGTCAGCGCAAGAACACCCTTAGACGCGCTTGATTAAAAAACCCGTCAGTGCAGAAAGGCCCTTATGGAACACGCGCGTCAGTGCAGAAAGGCCCTTACATTAACATGCGCGCGTGTATACTAACGGCATTATACTGCGGTCATGCGCGTGTTCTGTTACGGCCTTTGCGCAATGGCGCGCACGTTCCATAGGGGCCCGGTAAGGGCCTTTCTGCACTGACGGGTTTTTTAATCGAGCGCGTCTAAGGGCGTTCTTGCGCTGACGCGACGAAATTTAAAGATACTTCTCATCTATAGAGCACTGATGTGTGACATCACACTGGTTCAGATGTGGACAATAGCGGAACCAGGTGCAGCACACCTGGAAGTATATTCACCTCAAATTAATAGATATAATGTTCAAAATCATTTGCTTGAGGCATTTAACCTTGAGTTCATCTAAACACTTAAAGGCATGGTTCACCCTGAGGTCAAGTTGGTTTTAATGAAAGCAGAAAAATGTGAGAAACATATTAATGAAGGTTTGACGAAAATCCATCAAAGAATAACAGACTTATGGAATTTTAAAGCTTTAAATATGTGACGTCACATGCGAGCAGCTCCTCATTATGTTGTGTGATATAATTTCCATAAAGTGCCATTTTCTCAAAAAATTTGAAAATAATTTTACCTGTGCATTCAATATATTATCAGAAACATTCTTCATACAGGCTTCTATGTGACATCACAAAATTGAAACTTTGAAACTTCATAACTCTGTTATTCTTTGGTGGATTTTCGTCAAACTTTCATTAATATGTTTCTCTCATTGTTCTGCTTTTATCAAAACCAACCTGACGTCAGGGTGAACCTTGCCTTTAATGCTATAATTTTGAAAGTTTATTCCAAGTTTGTTTGAATATTTGCCTAGAATTTTGTAGCTTTTAATGCATTTAACACTTTGCATGTGATCTATGACCTCATAAACATGCTGTAAAATGGTAAAACGTGTAAATCAAATACTGGAAAATGAAAGTAATATATACATGCAGATGGTTACTACATTTTAGAATTTCAATGACTAATAAGATGTACATGAAGTCATCAACAAAAAAAGGAAAAGTCTGAATTTCATTTTGTGAGTGTGTGAGTGTGAGTGTGAGTGTGTGTGTGTGTGTGTGTGTGTGTGTGTGCGTGTGTGTGTGTGTGTGTGGCCCCTGAAAATTGCTTGCTCTTGAAACCTCATTTTTGGAGAAATTACTAAAATGTTAAATCTCGGGGGAGGGGGACACGCGCAAGATTTTGCATAGGTAATGGTCTATCGCTAGATGCTCTCCTTTAATTCAAACAGTAGTTTTGTCACATAACATTTTAGTAAGCTTGATGTGTTTTTTGATTCTGGGGTGACAGTAAGATGCTTTTGTGAAAGATTCGACGAAAAATTTTGTCCTAGACTTGCACTTTTTTCATAACACAAATGATTTTTTGAAGTTACAATTGTTCAGGAACAATTTTTAGATCTTATCAGAGACATGTGCAGGTGTATAGCATACTGGTTTCTGGTTGCTAATGACTTTGTAACAGATGTAACTTATGAAATGGTACTTAAGGGCGTAGGTTTCTTTGAGGTAATGAGCTGTGCCAAACGCCTAATCATTTGTTATCAGCAAGTCTATCTCAGAACGCAGACAATGACCGCACACCATTGATCTGGATGAAACTGACAAATTAGTTATCATAAATTCGTCAATATTATTTGGCAGACATACATTGATTCAGTTCTGTAAGTTATTATTCTGGGAAAATACAGTGGCAGGAATTGTTGATAAAATGAAATTGAATTTTTGGCATGCAAGTTTGGAATCGAACATGCTTTTCTAACCACGTGGTCTGGGCGAATATACACGTTGCACTAGAAAACACTGGCCATTTCGGGACTTTAGCTCGTAACAGTCTGCACATTGTACTGAGTGTTAGACTTTTGACGGAGTGCAATGTGGAGAGGAAAAACTTCTCAACTTATATTACAACAAATAATTAACGTTTATCGATAAACTTAAATGCCGTCATACAGTGAAGGCATTACAAAGGTGTATTGTTCTTCGTCATATTCATCATACTAATCTGAAATTGCGGGAATAAGACAATGCCAACAGACAATCCGGTATGATCAGTAGCTTGGTTTCTTAGTGTAAATGTGGGAGCTGAAAAGGGGAGGGGGTGTTATTTCGTACTAAATTAACAACCACACACACATACGTGTAATCACCTTCAACCGAAGCGACGTACAATTTTTAATGTGAGCTGTGTCTGTGTGGTGAGCTATGGTGAGCTGTCGGTGTTTTGCAAGGTAATATCCGAGGACATACATGGCATTTTTACCTATCAAATAGGAAGAAACGTCTCTCT
>JZLH01S0609028.1:37079-50027 GCA_001188425.1 Eucidaris tribuloides | reverse complement strand
TTCATAGATAATATACATGTAGGTGTATCTGAAAAATATACTTGCACAGAATTTCATTTTTTACTGTTTACCAAAACTATATTTGAGCTTTAATGTTTATCACAAGTATACCTTCTCTCCCTGGCTTTTGATGATAACGGCGATGTCGGTGATTGGGGCAAGATTTTTGGGTGGTTTTCGAGGTCCTTCGGACTGGATCTCGTCCTCTAGCGGCCGCGACGTTTCCGTCAATCCGGCCACCACGAAGTAGTCAGCGACCCTCTGGCCGCCACTATGGTCCTCCATTGTCAGAGCGGTCGGTGAACTATGTTAGCGTGTCATCCATAAGATTGCTTGTGGGAAAAACAAGAAAGAGAGAGGGGAAAAAGAACTATTTATGAGCCAGATCTATAAACAAAATCAATTATAATAGTCGGACATAAACAAGGAATGTTACATGCATATTGCTTGCATAATATCTTGACTTTTTGCAGATATGGACTTACGCACAATATTCAAAAGAATGCATTATGATTTGATATTCTGCATTTTCAGTTTACTGAGGACTACATGTTAGAGGTCACACAAGAAATGAAATATGACTCATTCACTAATATACACAGAAATGAATGTGAAATAATTCCTTTACACCTTAACGTTCCTTTCAATGACCAAGTAGCTGGGCCTACAGTACCACAACAATGATATATCATCACTGCAGCAACTAGACATCATACAGTATCAATAGCAACTGATAAAAGATTCTCACATTTGCGTGGTGACGGCGAAAATACATATTTGTGGAATTCCCCACATGGAAAAACCCAACTCGCAAGGCACAACATTGGATTTTCCCCTGGAGTGGCAGACATTGCATAATGGGTATGAATTTCGCTGACAAGCTATTTTTCTTTTTCAACAAATTTGTGTTCCAAATTAGGTGTACATGTTCATGTACATGTACAAAATACAACATGTTGAAATGTGATGTCTCCAAAAAGGGACATTACAGCAAAGTTCTAAGACTGATCAGAAATCATTGCTGATAAATTCCTACTATAAATGAACAATCAATTCAAGTGCACACATGTATGTATTGCACATATGCACATTTAAATCATCACTTTTATGTATGGTCATGTGTCGTATGGTGGGACCCCTTTGCGTTACAGGCACCAAAATTATGAATTTTGTCACTTCTTGCATTTAAACCAATATAACTCAAAAATTACTTATCAGAAACCAACAAAAGTATACATTTTCTGAAAGCTTATACTTCAGAGAATCTCAATCAGCCAAGGTCAAGTTGCTATACAGGGTGTGTAAAAAAAAATTAAAGGGTAATATCACAAAAAAGTATAATTTTGTGATATTGATGACAACTCATTACACTTGTCAGTATTAAGTCATAGCCCAAAATTGATGTTATGTTGTGAAAAAGCACACTTTCAGCTTTACGAAAATGTATGGTTTTACTACGTTTTGATTTTCAGATGGAGTGATACAGGCTGTGACAAAATATGTTTAAAATTGTGTTGCGATTTGTTACAAAAACATTAATTACACTAATTAAACAAACAATTTATTAAACCTAACTAACAAATTTGAGAGATTAAATAGTAGATTATTGTTTAATAAATGGATAAGTAAAGTGTATTTAAAAATTTCAACCAAAATGTAGCCCTGAAGTGAACATACTTGTGTGTCCTTACATGCAGTACTATCATGCTTCATAACGTGTACAAGTCAATGGCAAGCACAAGCTACACCAGTCATTAATTAAGTAATTAATGACCTAGAAGGCAATTAATTTCATTTTACTTTTGAGAATTGTAAAGTACAACATGTGTCGAGTTAGTCAGATGCATATCATAACTCCAAGATAGCTTATCTGCTGCAAATAGTAGGAAAAACCAAAGAGTACAGGTGAATTTGCAATTTCTCCATAGAGATTGTACACACTCCTCCTCCGCTTATCCTCCTCCGCTTATCCACCAGATTTACCCTCGTTAACATTTTTGCATTTTTCACTAATTAAACGAAGTGAAATGCAAGGTTGGTTATCAGATTTTAAAAGCAGGGTAATGTTGCTGCAGAATGAGCCCAAATTCATCATATTTGGATAAAGGATAGCTCTGATGCATCAAGTTCAATTAAGAAGCGGACTGAAAAATGTAACGCCACCAGGTATTTGGGGGTCCCACCATACGACACATCACCGTATGCACTAATTCATGGGTTGGTCTCAGCCCAATACAAGTAGTGAATCATGTTAACCCACTGGCTGCAGGAACCGGATGTGTCATGTGTTAACCCCATGGAAATTATAGAATCTGAGAGCTAACAGATTAAATTTTCTTTGTAGTGAGCAGACTTCACTATTCACTGTCCTTGGGTTGTTCCAAAAATGAACCAACAATATCTGTTTTTCCCATCAGTTCTGAAAAAGGAAAGAGTCAAGGACGTACAATTCATTTTTTTTTGGGGGGGGGTCAGAGGGGTTCATTCCCTATGCTACCACTCTGTTTTGTTTTCTGCACTATTTGATTTATGCTCCTAAATCTGACATTGGAGAATAAACTCTTTTCCACAGATCTGGTTGTCAGATGTATGAATACATGCACATGCAAGGTGCAGAACTTAGAATATGTGAAACAACTCAAAAAACCCCAGCAATAACAATTTAATTTATGAGCACCACTTACATTATAATTTACATGTATATGAAGATTTGTTCCAGGGGAAGAAAAATAACATTTTCATTATGGTGGCTACTTTTCCTGTGTCAGTGCATTCCAGATTCTACTTTGCATGGAACCTTACGACTATTTATGGGGCCTCTTTTTGCAAATTGTGGGGGCTCTTTTGCATTTTTCAGATGTGAAATTGCCTTGAGCCCCCATGAATTTTCCCCCTACTTTGTTCACTTACCATAAATGGCCTTACAACCTCAGCCACATGCAATGGGTTGATTCAACTTCACCAAACCTATGAATTTGTGATAAATAGAAGCTACTGCACACTCAAATATGCTACTGCTTAGAAGAGAGAAGACATATGAGAAGTCTGTCATATAAGCACTTCCCTGGTGTATTGGATTTGATACAAACAGTGATCTGAAATGCAACACATTATCTAACCTAATCAAAACCATGATGGGAATACAAGTAGAAAAGCTTACTGATAGTCAAAACATCTCACTGATTCTGTACATCATATATCGCAATTGTGGATGGTACCAGTTTTCTTTGTAGTATTGCTCGTGAAAGGTCTTACAACCTCTCTGATGGGTTGATGGACTCGAGGAGTAATTCCTTGATGGACTGAACTTCACAAATCCAATGAGCTTACATGAATTCAACTGCAGAGGTTCTGTTACAGTTGAGAAGCTTCGCTAATACTGTAGTCTCTCTGTATAAAAATTCCCTGGTTACATCAGTGCATTTCATACAAGCAATGATCCGAGTCTGTTTCAGATGGCAGCCAAAATGTGATTACGAATGTGATTGCAGTATTTTTACCTATCTGAACGCAAACTAGAATCATGATTCTCTTAAATCACATCTTGTTTGCTCCTGAAAACATCTTCACCTCTTAAAAAAAGTAGCTTATGTGAACTTTCATTGACTTGATGCTGAAATACTTCACCCTTGAGGGCATGTGTACCAGTGTGTAGCAGCCGTGTGATCCATCTGGTGCTGAGTTGATTGACACTGCATACACACAAGGCACAAACACAGAGAAATTCCAGTTTTTGTTTCAGGGTATACTCTTGTTTCAGTGCATTCCACAAACTCTTTTGTATTGCAGTTTGCACCCTATGGCAATTTATGAGGACTCCTTTCAAATTTCGGGGGGCTCTTTTGCCATTTTGGGGGCGAAATCGCCCGGCGTTCCCATGTATTTTTTTCCCTGCACAAACGAAACCCATACCTCATCATTAGAATTTTGAATTTTAATTGCGATGTCTACACAGACTTTCCATCTATATGTCAGTTCAGTAACTGTATTGTAATTGACGTGATTGTGACCGTGTTTGCAATCATGATTTGACCGCCGTGTGAAAAAGCTTTGAACGTGATATTGCGCATATCTAACATAATCTAACCTTGATAGAAATAGGAGGAGAGGAGCTATTGACAGTCAAAACATCTTCCTGTTTTTCCTTCCCATGTCACACATCTAAGCTGAAGGAAGATATGCCCCGCCCTCAAGTGTAAGGTAAGAAATATACTGTAGTAAGAAGCAACCTGAAATGGATGGTTTTAGATGTAGCTTTTAGTTTGATTGCGTTCAGAGATTGTTTCCACTGTCACTCAGAGTTGCAGCGTGACAACTACTACTGTTGCATTATCACTGAATCAATGGAATATCTTTGCTTCAGCATTATACTATAAAGGAATAGACAACTTCTGACTTGCCCTATCCAACAAATAGGGTCATTCTTAAAAGCTGGGGAGGTGCAAGCTCCATGCGTTTAATCTTGAGATCACAGGTTCACTTCTCACCTAGGCCAAATATTCTTTAATTAGATAAATCTATGTGATATTCAGTGAGTTTTCCAATAATTGCACTGGGTATTGACAATGCACTATTAATTGTTACAAGTGTTATTCAATGTATTAAATATTTTGTTGGCAAATGATCAATTTAAGTGTATAATCTGTTAATCTTTGTTTATTTCAATATACAGACTATAAATTAGTAGACCACAACATGACCACACGTTTATAGGAAGATGTAGCTGGCAGCTGACAGGAATAAATGAAGAAAGATTTTGGGTTCTTGCCAACAAATCATATCGCATGTCTGCTGGTCTTGAGCTGACCCTACGTGGCCAATGCATGGCGCCAGAAGTGTACTAATTGTGCTGTAGTAATGTATGCACTTTTTGAATTGATAAGCTCCTCCCCCTGTAGTTGTGTCGGCGAAGTTTCTTCTATGAAAAATTTAGCAAAGACTAAAATATTAACAGAAATTTACTAATTGCTAGGGCCATGCTGAGGGTAAGTGTCACACAGTACCCCTTATTCAGGCTGTCTTTATCACCATGTACCATAAATCTCACAATACTCAGTGTCATTTTTTTCTTAACTTCTTCCTGTTGGTTGCCTGCTACTTCTACAAGCTAAACTAACTTTCCTTGGCAGACAGGACAAGGTAGAAAGGAGGGAGGGGCAAAAATCAACAACTGATGGAAATAGCAACCATTGAGAGTGCTACTAAATAGTGTATACAAGGCTGTTCAGTCGTCAAATTGACGACTTATTGTATTACCGGAATGGAAAACCCAGAACGGATGGGCCCTACCTTCTAGATACAAGATGCACCTACAAGGGCAGCGGCGGTGGCATGGCATTATTCGCATCATCGACCATGAATGTATAATACCGCACAAAATCACAGGAAGTACAGCGTTCAAATCACCCTTCGCTTCCTTCCAGGAGGAGCAGTGACAATAAAGGACAAAAAGGTGGAAAGTAAAAAGACCCCCCCCCCAAAAAAAAACGAAATCGGTCCACTTCACACATCAGTCTTGCAGACACAGTTCATAACCGCTGGAGATTTGGCCGCATAATTTACGGCGGAGTTGTTCCCAAATTTATTGACGGCTTGTACAAATATTGCTGCAGGTGTGATTGAGTGCTATTGGTGGTACAGGGGGAAAAAATCTTGAGCAAACCATTTGTAACCTCTAACTGTAAATCCCAATGTTGTTATATAGTGGTTGGAAGATTTACAGTTAATGATGAGAAGAATGCAATCTATCAAATTATTTCACCCACAATATAATGACCTCTAAGGTCACTGAATTTTCCTCTGTCTGCAGATAGGATTTGACTACTTCTTTTGTGTTGTGTAACTAGTTCTCCTCTCCCCGACCCCACACAAAACACTTTAGCAAAAATTTGAGGTCCAGTAGACATAGGCCCTACAATTTTTTGTAGAAGTATAATGCCTACTTGTATCTTTTGTAACTTTATGAATGGCTTCATAGAATACTAAGCATCAAAATGAAAGTAGTATCAATGCATGATAAATTGTAGTGGATCTATAGGCCTATAAGATACAGAATGATAATTCAGGTCTATAAAGGAAAAAAACAACAGTACATAAAATGAACTTGGCGCATATCACTGTATGGGTTGATCAGTACCATACGCCAATGTCACTTTGTAAGATACTTGTCAAAAATCTCATGGCAGGTACATGTATGTGTGCAGGTGCTTGTCACCATGCACGCCATCACCCACCACAACACACACACACACACACACACACACACACACACACACACACACACACACACACACACACACACACACACACACACACACACACACACACACACACACACACACACACACACACACACACACACACACACAGACTCAGTCAAACAAAAAGCAGTCAACATCCATTCTAACAACACCATTTCTTATGCAATTTTTTGGTGCTATGAACAACAGAAACGTCAATATTGAGACTAAGTTTTAAACAATCTCCCGCAATAATGAAAAACTGATGTTGCCACCAATGTACGGTACTAAAAATGGTGTGTCTGACTGTCCGTTTATTTATCACATTCACATGTCCTTGAAATCTACTTTTTACAGACTAAACTCAACAGCTCATCTTCATGCTTAACAAGTGTTGGTTGTGTACTGTACGTGGCATCACGCACTGCTCAGTGTTCATTCACTCAGGATTTCCTTCGGAAGACAAGCCTTTCCTGGACTTCCCATTTTAGATTCCATCATATCTCTGCAAGATTTTATCTCTGAAATTTACCTGTTAAGAATCTCTCTCACACTTCCCTGGTACAACACATGCGATAGCTATCACAGATTCATTTTCATGTAATTTTTCTTTATCATCAAGCCAACAAATTTCTTTAAGATACTTGATTCAAAACAGTGGATCCTTACACAATTAGTTGCACAAAAACACAATGTTAAAGGGGAATTCCATGCTGATAGCAAAATTCTTTAAAGGCATTGTATAACAATGTTTCCAGTTTTAAAAAATCTGAGTTACATGATTCCCCATGCTACCAGTGTCTCTGATACAGTCTAAAAATGAAGCCCTGAAAAAATTGCAGTTTAAAGCAATCATAAAGTGCTTTAAAAAAGTGAAAATCATTGAGAGACCATTCCAGCTTTCCCCCACAGACTGCTGTGTTGCAGAATTTCCTATCGGCCGAGAATAATTAATGTGCCAATTTGTATCTGCACATATTGCACTAGTGACAGCATAACTATCCAAACTTTTGTGTTCTAGGGTGTTTATTTGTCCATTCAAACACTGTCATATATGTCAGATAACAAAGTTTACAAAATTTTTAAACGGGTCTTCCACAGTGTTATATAGCATCTTTAAAATAGGATCAGAAAATGTTTGATTTGGCATAGCTACATGTATTAGGAATCCTTCTTGCTGGCCTTATAATTATTGTACAGTACATGTATGTTCCAAAGACCAATAAAGCATTTCAAGGCAAGGAATGTCATTTGCATTCCTCACGCATCACAGCAAAACATCACTTATGCACGCTAGTTATGAAGGACATGTCTGTGAAATCTGAAGATCAGTTTATTATTACCTAAATTTGAAAAACGCACAAAGGAGTAATGGTCAGTTCTGATAGGGTCTGAACGAAGACTAGTAGACTAGAATTTTTGTATCCAAGAGACAATAATTTAGATCAAAGTCTAACGGTTTCTATAACTCCAGTACAACTGAGTTTCTAGCTCCTATACTTTGCCAAAGGTTCTTTAAAGATTGTGTCAGGGACTGCAAGTCCATTACTTCCCTTCATTATCAATACCGAACGGTAGTTTAGTACTTACAAATGGTGTGTTGAAAGTTTGAGATCCATACGTCATGAATTTGTTGTTTTTATGAGTAAAACTAATAATGACATGTTACCAGAATCTTGTTCTTTCCGTGATTTTAATTTTGCTCAAATTGCGAATCGCAGTTATGTGTACAGTCGCAAGACCAGTGGAGCACACTGATTGGTTAAAAGGCTAAACTCTGCGCAACCTTCGGCTAATGGCTGATCCGACAATTTTGGAACGGCCCGTGCACGTTAACATCACTGTAAATTTTGAATCAATGTCAGATTTTCACCAACTACCTATTCTACCCAAAGATCTATGACATTGTTTATTATACTAATTTCTTTCATATTGTAAACGATTGAGCTACTTCATTCATTTCTGACGTGCAAATCCTTCTCTGTCTTTAATATACGTGTAAGTTACACTTCTGCATGTATATCAGTGTGTATTTACACAATGTTAATTTTTAGTTCTGCGAAAAAGACATTGCGCCTTTAATTTTTTTGTATTATTACTTTTCTTGCCAATATTAAACCACTGAAACATAATCATAAATTGATTTATTTACTGCAAATAGTCTACACTGCAAAATAATACTGGTATGGAAGAACACAACATATTCCGTGTATACCAAACAATCAGAGGGGATTTGCAAGCCTTATGGTATCACAACAGTTGTACCGGTACATGTATGGTAGGATTAGCAACAATTTAGTACTGGTATATTACTATATTTATGCAAGAATGGGTACCATTATGCCAATCTCAATTCCAGTGAGTTGTGTGTTCGTTCTCTGGAAAGCTAGTGTTCAGACTCACACATAGAAGTTTCTGTCTAGTGATTATGGTAAGAAAAAGAGAGAACAGTCTAATAGTGGAAATAGACAGGTCCTACATGTACAATGTTCACTGTACACTAGGCCCGGGACAAATAATCAATTATTCGAATTATTCGATTACCTTTTTGCCGATCGATATTCGAATGCGACTTTAAAAATGAATCGATTATTCGTCGGGTGACGAATAGTTAAAATGCCTTAGTTGAAACTCAAATACAGTAACTTAGTTGTTTTAAAAAAGAAAATAAAACTAATTTACATATCAATATTCAAGGCAAGGGAAACATTTTAAGCATGTTCGGAACCCTAATATATCATTTTCAAACCGAAAACAACGACCAGGAACGGTGGATTTCCAAATGGCGACACATAAATACGGCCATCCAAGTCCATTACTGTACCATCACCACGACATTGCGGTGGAAAATATTTTTTTGCGATACAAAAGCAATACTTCAAATTTGAGTTTTGAAAGACAGAAATGGCAAAATACCGTAGATGTAAACTTATTCTTTCCTTTGCTGTTGTTACTTTTTATGAAAATTGCTGTCATGCATTCGAAAACTTGATTCTTCTACGGTTATTTGAAGTTTATCGCACACGGTCGGTATTGATCATGGGCGCTACCATTTTGTATTACCCACCGGACCGCGCATTTCCGGTTCATCAGTGGAGGAAACATCAATGGCTGCATTCATTGCAGGCGTGATTCGCCAATAAAAAAACAACAACAATTCGCGCGGCGCGGGGGAGGATAGTTAAATGCAGTCAAACTTCCTTTCAGTATTGAAGGGAAGTTTGACTGTAATTCATTATCCTTGCCCGATTCGCGCGAAGGTAGGTAGTGATCTTTATGCCTGAAACATCTCCATATTATTATTATTTCAATGTTTGTGCAAACAGTAAATTCCAAATTTTAATTTTCTACGGGGGAAAAACAATCACAATACTTTTTGGGGTTTCTGTGTTTTTCATTCCCAACTTTTTATCCGTTACTACATCGTCTTTTAGCATGTTAAGTTCTTAGTCCCATATGCTTGTTTTGGAGTTCGTTGTATTCCGATTCGAATAATCGAATAATTCGAATACCTTTCCCATCAACTATTCGATTGTCAAAATAGGTATTCGTCCCAGGGCTACTGTACACAGCTGTATTTTGCAATGTAGGCCTATGAGCTCAAACAACAAAACAAAACAAAACAAAACAGAACAAATCTGACAATAACACTTCTGTATAGCAGAGCAGCACACTTCATCAATATTTGGCTGCAATGATATCATTGATATTTACACATTAATTACGTTTTCAGTTCACAACATATGTACACAAATGTAGAAAGTCACAGTTATATACCTTCATCCATTTACAGTACTTCAGTACCTCACATAGATGCACATGTCAAGTTTGTGGCTAATTATTCCCTTTTAACTGTCAGTCTAAATTGAGAGCACCAATCTAAGATGTATAGGCTATCTTGAAGATAGACGGTTGACCTTTTCCAGAGCACTTTGCACTTGAACTGAAGTGAAAACAAATTCACAGCCCAGGGAGATTTTTCCACCTCTCCAGTCCAGCACTGCCCTTTCATCAGACCTAATCTCTCTGCTACTGCTAAGCTTGTTGGTTTTTAATTATGCCGAACCATGGATTTCGGCACACAGGACAGAATGCTACGAGAAATTTGTGCATATTTTATTGTGGTTCTACAGAAGCCGCCGCAAATCAGTGATCTAATCTACATCAATATGGGTACATTTAATAACAATTTCGTTATTTATGAGTAATGCGGATTTACACCAGCAATAACACTTAAGCATTTTACAATACAAACTGCATCTGCTAATACTAACAAAAAACGAGAAAAAAAAGGCCCTCATGAATTTTGTGTGCATACCGAAATGTAAACATACACACTGAGCTGTCTGATCTACATACACATTATGCATATTGTATGTGTACAGTACATGTGTATGCATACTGTGTGTTATCCCGTTATCATTTCCAAAATTAATACAGGTAAGAGGACGTAAATACTGTAGCATGACGGCTTTGTCGGGCGTGGGATTCTGAATGTACAATAAAAACAGGCTAAAAGCCCTAAATTAGCATTAGAGTTGTAGGTACTGTATTTTAAGTGCCTGAAATTTGATACTGAGCAAAGCGAATGGATTACAGGAACAGTACATGGATCAAATTGGCTCTAGACTGAGAGTATTCATTTATTGCATGCTGAATATTTTGTGGTTGTATCAGTTTTGCAAATTTTGTGACAAAACAACTGCAAAAAAATTTCACTTCCTGGTATACAAAGTGAATAAAAATGTAATCAAATAATGAGAACTCGCTCTCACGAAGTCTCCATTTTACAGCAAAAATATAAAATACATGTATCTGTACGCAAACAGTATGATGTATACATGTAGGCCTATGTATAGTACACATGCACATGTACATTGAGAATTCTGACAGAAAATGAATTTAAACAAAAATGTATTTCGTATTATGTCGGCCTAGGCCTACAGAGTAGGAATGATTAATTCAATAACTGATCAAAAATGTTCTACATGTACATGTCCATGTAAACATGTTATTTACCATTAGATGACACATCACGTCCATGTACACGTATGTTGTAAAAATATCTTTGAATGGAAACTTCACCACACTAGGGTCTATTACCCTGGCCTTGATTTGCCTTGTCTGTAACAGCTGTTCATGGGAGGTAAAGGTCAGTTACATTGAGTCTGCATGTTGTGTAGAGGCACGTGAACATAGCTGCACACATGTGAAAGTACTACTGACTGTTGCCAATAATCAATAGCCTGGGAGTCCGTCTCCTTGAAAAATCGGAAACGTGGATGATAGCAACATGCCAGGAAATTATCACCACATGCCATTTCATTTTTAAAATTAAACGCTGCAACCTTGGGGCTGGTTTAATCAGTAAAAACTGGGAAACCGGATGATAACATATCCCTAAAAATTGTGCAGGGTGTTCCATCTTAAAGGGCAGTGACATGATTGGGAGAATTAAAAGATGCATCAAGAACTAAATGAGTTGAAACATACCGTACACCAATTTTATCTGGACTTTGATTGCTCGACTAGAAACAAGCATTACCGGTATCAAATTAATGCAGGGAGGTTGGATAAAGGGACCACCTTGATTAAAGGCCCACTGTCAAGGATCAGCTCAACCACAGAGAGGATGTCAACTAGTCTTGGAATACAGGCACATATTCACGAACATAGACTGTTGCAGTGCCACTTGTACAGATTATTGGAGGAAATCAAATGTTGTATTTTTCCACACTGCCGTGGCTGTTTCCGTTGTATTATGGGTACGATTATTGCACCGTTTTTATGATTTTAGTCAAAAGAGAGCGTTTTTCATCCTATGGTGAAAGTGGGCCAGACTCTGATAGAGATTGAACCCACGCCACAGAAAGCAACACACCTGATGTGATTGTCACAGCAAGTTATCACGGTAATCGTAATCGGTGATTATTTAGTGCTTTAAAAAAGTGAAAATCGTAAGTTGACCAGATTCACTTGCCCATTTCCTCCCATAGACTTACTGTGTGTACACCTAGGTTAATAAAACTCGCCCCGAGTTTTATTGTTTATTCATGTATAACTTGCCATTGGCAGTGTAACTTTCCAAACTTTTGTATTCTAGGGTATTTATTTATCCATTTGAACACTACTTTGTAGCTCAGATATTAAAGTTTGACAATTTTTTAAATTGAAGCTCCACAATGTTAGCCTGTCACTTTAAAAAACAGAGAGGAAATGGTTTACTATGAAATTTTCATGGCACTAATCCTAAACAGTATAGGCCTACTTGATTTTTTTTTCTTAATCTAGATAATAACATTGTTCTTATCAAATTTTGAGGACTACATTCAATCCTTCAATTTCCCTTCAACTGGCATACCATTCAACATGATGTACGTGCATACATGCAAACATAGAATGTGGGCCTTTCACCGAATTATAACTGTAAGAGAGCAGTAATATACCTGACTGTGGTTGTGAGCATTATGTTGGACTTATCAAATAACATCCCATGATAGATGTTCTCTCACTATGTTGATATTCAACCAGACTAAATATATCAACGGGACTATCAAATTCTGAAACAAAATCCCACCATATCCATCATTGTATTGACAAAGTTGAACAAACAAACAATTGCTCACTTTTCAGACGATCTTGTTACACCCAAAGCTCTACTACGAGTAAAAAGACTATTGGGTAAGCTGTGCAACCGTGTTTATGAAAT
>JZLH01S0609028.1:21041-33082 GCA_001188425.1 Eucidaris tribuloides | reverse complement strand
TGTGAAATTACCGTGCCGTGATCTGCATATTTGGACCAGTTCATATACCACAATCGCATTGCCGAGGTCATAGGTATTGAATTCCTGACATTTGATTGACACGTTATTTATGCGACGCGGTAGTCAGATTAATCGGATTATTCGTTCTGTAGAAACAGGTGTGTTTCCTAAGGCGATCGGTTTTTCGATTCCAGAAAAGATAAACCGTTTTCCACAATTTTTCTGTTAGAAACACGCTTGTGACTGATATTTTGGACAGTTCATATACCACAATGCATCTGCGATATTAAGGTTGAATTCCGATTTCCGGTTGCGCCTATATTTGCGACGGCAGATCGAGTTATGCGATTATTCGTTCTGTAGAAACAGGTGTTTCAACGGCGATACGGTTTTCGATTACGGAAAAGATAAAACCCGTTTTCCACCTATTTTTCTGTAAAAACACGCTGATTGACACGACAAACAGAAATAGCAATAACTGAGGGAGGGGGCTGGGGGATGTCTGCGGCAGGGGTGAATGAAATTATGGCAAGTTCTCCCACATTTTTAACACACCCAATATCCATCTGATCCATATAATGCATGTATCTTTTGTTACTACCATAGCAGGTATATATTCACAGTCGCCCATTTATTTTAACTGTAATCTTCTGTTCTAACCCCCTACCCCCCCCTTCCTTCTTCCCATTTTAGCAGTACATGTAATTGCATCGGTCTCCTGCAGCACATTCTCCACAGTGGCCTATACCAGTGGACCTATAGGTCCATGCTATACTAATTCGCAAACCCTGGTCACTGAACCCACTCCGTAGTGGTTCAGCGTCAATCGCAAACGACAGCCAAATTGAACGGCATGCCCCGGGAATTTCGTGCTGCTCTGTCTCGCGCGACAACGTACTGATACATGTAGAAGCCAAGTTTAGATACGTACCTGGCTTCATGATCTGAAGCTCCGTGGTTGTGGAGTGAGCACAAAATAAGCAGATTAAAATGTCCCTGTTTTATGATATCGATGTCTACTTTCGTGCTACTCTTTCCAATCAAGTCGGATATTTTATACCAATGCATGGTCCTGCCTTGATTCTTCCAATCCCTTACTTGCCTCATTTTTCACATCACTTGCTCAAATATGCCTGAAATTTCCGTGTCAAATAATACACAGGAATCCGTAACGCGAGAGACTAATGATCGACGCCGATTTTATTCACTTATCTGCGACAGCGTTACAAAATTTGTAATTTATCACGAGTAAATTGATGATTACATTAGCCAAGAAATGGAAGGCTTTTACTTCGATACTGTATATGATGCATATAGATTACTGAGTAAGGTCCAATCTATATGATGCCTCGTGTCCATCCATGGTTGGACACGAGGCAAAGAAGTTGGGACAACTGGCAAAGAAAAGTCCCTTGATTTTTCATAATTAGAGCAACTTTTCTCAAATACCCGTCTTTCCTTGGACCTTGATGAAAAAGCGAACCATTATACCAGTCATTCCTGCATTTCAACTTGGGGAACCAGGCACCAAGGACATCTGTCCAAAAATAATTGAATAAATTAATGAAAATCTCACCCTGATGGGTATCTGGTGTACTCCTGAGAATCCTTGCATTCATTATCTTACAAGTCCTTGGTACTGTACTTGAGATGATTACTATTGTGGTATTGATATGGAAGCTATAAGGCCATATATGTTTTATAGCTTTTTTTTATTACAGTTTATTTTGTGAGTGGATATTGAATCATCAAGGGCTCAAATTGCAGTGCACATAATGCATTTATGAATATCTTTTGTGCACGTACTTGATAGGGGAATGATATACTTTTTTATTGTACATGTACTTTGATTTACTGTACAATTTTATGTACACTGTACATAGTATGCAGTTTTATCGATACAAGTTCATCTGCACAAAAGTTGTACATTATATTGTGAATGACTGTTATATTTATTATGTAGGTTCTAAAATAAATGAATAAGAAAAAAAAATCTTATGTCCTTGGACTATGGCCTGTTTACATACGCCAGTCATAAGCAAAACACAAACAAACAAAATAATTTTAAATACCCACTGCAGTAAAATAACAATCACAGTGTGTGGCTGTCATCATACATGTACTTTATACACCTGTTCACAGTCACTACCATGAATAAATGAATGGTTACGGAGGTCATGCCTTCAGTGCAAACGCCACAATGAAAATGATAACAAACTCTAGTTAGAAGTTCCCTAAAAGTGTCTGCATGGTTGAAGCGGCTTTATATATATAGTTAATGTGGATACAACAAACAGACCATGTCTGATGTACATGTAGTACTGTACTTTATTTGTCAAAGCTGTTTATTTCGATAAAATATGTTACTTTCTAGTGCTTATGGAATTAGTCTTTCACGCTCACTGATCTCTTCAGGAACAAAATTTTAAAATCTGTCACAAGAGATTAAACTAGAATATGTGAGAACTGTACAATAAATAGTGAAATACAATGTACAAATAAGATATAAGGTTGAACCGCATATTTCTCAATTTACACACCCACTGGTAAGGAAAGCCATACATCAAAATGAGAGACAAACTTTTCAATTTTAAGGAAACAAGAGAACTCAAAAATTATTTTTGAGAAAGTATGAGTACTTGCTACAAATAGACTATTCAAAAACACATATCATGTACACTGCAGGCTTAAAAGCAACAATGTATTCCAGTAAAAAATCTGAGCTACATGATTGCCCCGATGCGTACCAGTGTCTCTGACTAAAAATGAAGCCCTGAAAAATTGCCAGTTTAAACGATCATTAAGTGCTTTTAAAAAATTTAAAATCATTGAGAGAACCATTCCAGCTTTCCCCCATATACTGCGTGTTTTTGCAAAATTTCTATCGGCCGAGATTACAAATGTGCCATTTGTATCTGCACATATTGTACTAGTGACAGCGCATAACTGCCCAAACTTTTGTGTTCTGGGGTGTTATATTTGTCCATTCAAACACTGTCATGATGTCAATAGCAAAGATTTGACAATTATTTGAATGGATCTTCCACAGTGTTTAGTTTAGAGAAATATACCACTATATACCAGTATATTATTACTTTGTGTTTTACTTGAACTGCAAATGTGGTAAATTTTAATACATGAATAAAATGTAAATTCATATTCAATAAATAAATCAATTCAATGAGATAATATAAACATATAAATTAAATCTTTGCCAAAGAAGTAATACAATAAACCCAGAAACAGATTTAGATTTTAGAAAATAAGCTGAATACTAAAATTTATAAAAATGTTTCTCAAACATTGCAATCAGTGGGCTCACAGAGCAGGCAACATGTGACTAGTCTAGGTTCTAGACGGCTTTTTTGAAATTCCCGTCCAGCATTCACTATCGCTCAGGATTGGAATAAACAATCAGAGAACAGTCTTAGCATCTTGTACAAATTAGCTTGTACTTCATGGACTGGCCGTCCATGCTTTAATGAATCAAGGGCCGAGTCCTTGATTTGAAGAAGTTTATCACTCTCCAGAGTGTAAGTAACACCATCTATAGCAATTTTAAATTCAGTGACACAAAGTTACTATCATCTCTACACTGGAATGTTACAACAGAGCCTGTCATGGACACATAGTGCATGAATGATTGTAAACAGAAGCGCAGTCAGGATGGGGTTTGTGTGGGGTACAGCGATGTCCATTCAAAATTTCTGTTGGGAAATCCAGAGGTACAGTACAGGAGAACTTCGTTATAACGAGGACCTAAAAAACATGAGAATTATCTTGTTATATCAGGTTCCTCACTATATCAGGGCCCAAAAACAAAGAAATATAAAGAGTTGGGACCTCAACAAATCATCCTGTTATAAGAGGGTTTTCTTATATCTGACCTCTTTTATAAAGGGGTTCCATTGTTTTTGATTTCCAGCAAATTAAGAAATGTGAAATGTGATAGCCCAGAGTAAAATTACTGTACCTTGACCCAACAGACCCATTATTAGATTTGCCATCAAAAAATTTTGAAATCAGCAAATTGAAATATCTTGATGCCTTTTTTGTTTTACTTTATGGTTTTCACTTTTTCTTTAGATTTTTTTTTGCATATAATGCAAGGTTGCTGATACACCCCCAAATTTTGTATATTTGTCCATTGATGTTTTTGCATAATTAACCTCCCTCTACTGAAAATATTTCAGTGATTCCCCCCCCCCCAAACCTATCAAGCACAAAAATATATCACATCCCCAACGAAAGCCAGAACAAGATTGATCGCTCACTTGAAAAATTATTACCTCATTACTGATCACCAGAAAGACAGTGATCCATGCCAAATTGTTCCATAAATTATTTAACTGGTGACATTTACATATCCAGTGTAGTGTTTTTTTCTCCTACTCAACCAACTGTGATTCTCTGGCAAAATTTTCCACAACATCACCCTGTATTATGGTGGGGGTGGGGGGGGGTGGGGGAGACCTTAATAGTATAATTGTGTAATGTGATGCGGTTGAGGCCCCCATTTTCAGCCCTAACTTTCACATCACAATTTCAGATGCCACAGAAATTTTTTATTTTTCCAGTTCAGATACTCCTAAATTTGCCGTTCTTCGCACCAATGCATTCCTAAATGGCTGCTCCAGAGCATCATTTCGCCACTGATTTTGGCCAGAGCATGCACTTTCAGCACGCATGCTGGAACTTCGCCGTAGCACAGTTCTGAAACATAGCATTTTGAACAATTTGAGGTCTTCTAAGGTCTTACGGCTCCATTTCCAGATAACCCATTTTTTTCGCTCAAGCCAGTTCCAAAGGCCCCAATTTTGACTTCGGTGTGGCACATAGGTATTACATTGTAAGTCAAGGCTAACATTGTGGAGCTTCAATTTAAAAAATTGTCAAACTTTGATATCTGAGCTACATAGTAGTGTTTCGATGGCCAAATAAACACCCTAGAATACAAAAGTTTGGAAATTTATGCTTCCACTGGCAAGATATGAATGAATAAAGTTAAACAATTAATACTCGGGGCGAGTAGAAAATAGCCTAGATCTACACACAGCAAGTCCATGGGAGGAAATGGGAAGGTGAATCCAGTCAACTTACGATTTTTACTTTTTTAAAGCACTAAATAATCATTTTGAATTACAATTTTTTCAGGGCTTCATTTTTAGACCTTGTCAAGGACACTGGTAGCATGGGGAATCGTGTAGCCAGGGCTCGACACTAACACTTGCCCGGGGCAAGTAAAATTTCCTGTTGGGCAAGTAAAAATTCAAAATGTTATAATTTACTTGCCCGATTGGGCAAGTAAAGTTTTGATCATGAAATGAGCAAATCATGTCCAAAAATCTTACCTAAAACAAACAAAATATGTCTACAATTTTGTGTTCAGTTAAGCCGGTATGCTAACTTTCATCATTATTGTTCATTGTACTTAATTTTATGACTCTTTAAATTCATAAATCACATCTTTTTCAACCCCAGAAATAAAATATTAAAAGTCCAATGTTATACTGGTCAAATTAGTGAGAAATCATTTTTTATGTCAGTTTGTGATTATTTTCGGGCAAGTAAATTGTTCATTCGGGCAAGTAAAAATCTAAAAATGATAATTTCACTTGCCCAAAGGGCAAGTAGGAAAAAAAGTTAGTATGGAGCCCTGGTGTAGCTCAGAGTTTTTTTTTTTAACTGTGGTAAATGTTAGCCAGTGGCTTTAAGACTGAATGAAAAACAGTTCATGAAACTGTTCATCCTAAATATGTTTCCAACTTATGGTGCGTTTTGGGGCAACAGGTCACGTGTTGTTTTTCAGGTTGATGTAAATGGGCTTTACAGGGAGCATTGTGGTCCAGAGTAGTGCCAAATTAAAATCACAGCAAGTATTTGTGTGAATGGGGTTTGAGGAGATTGAGGACACCAACACCTATGGATGTCATGTGACAGCAGGATTAATCCCGATGTGTCATAACACAGCATGATTATCACCACAAGGTTAGAACCTAATCAGGCTGAGATGAAATGTGATACCGCAAGTCCTTTCCAGTCCACACAGGGGCTTTTCTTCACCACCAACCAGCCCTAACACATCTAAATCTGTAGTATAGAACTGGCCTAAGATTAGCTAATTTATTTCTGAAATACGTAACAGGCAAAATTAAAAGAGTGAGTGCATCTGTTTATGTAAAACTTACAATACTAGCCTACATGAATGTTTTTCTTTGTATTTTTTTTTAATTTTATACTTTCCATAATATTGTCGCAAACTAATGCATACTGCAGTTAATTGTGGGTGATTTAAATTTTCTGTTCACTAAAGCGTTGGATTTTACGCTTTTTTTGAAAAAGAAAAAGAAAAACCTGTTGCTCACAAAATGAATTAACTCTTTGCACGCTGAATTTATTCTGAGGTGATAATTATGATGATTGTTATTTTGATATTTTCTTTAAATCTTGCTTTCCTTACTGCATCACTGATACTGGTAATTATTCTATAGATGTTGCTTAAGCATTATGGCCAATTGTTAGCTTTTCTAGTACAAGCGTTACGGAGAAATCTAATTATTACGATTGTTGAATTTAATTGTACGAATGTGTAAAATCGCAACATTCGCATGCAGAGGGTTAACAAATAATGTGCTCTAGCCTATTATCAATTTTGTTTTGATACAGGATTATCATACAAACTACATGCTTACTGAAGCATATTTTGTCAGTTGTACCTGAACTTAATCATCATCATATCATAGTGAAAACCTACATTCTTTCACCCACACACCAAGGTCAAATGGCCAGGTAGGAGATTAATTGAATATTTGTGATTGCAGTTCCTCATGGCAATATTTTATACTAACTTATTTGTACTGCACTGTATTAAAAAAAAAGGAATAAAATTAAGTGTAAGTATAATAAAAATAAGTGTGAGTATAAATCAACATTCCGGCACTACCATTATAACAAAGTCCTCAGAACTGGCGCTATTATTTTGTTGCATTAAAATTTTGTTACAAGCAAACAACTAAAAAATTCCAATTAAAAAAAAAAGTTAAATTGTATATTGTGTCTCATATTACACGGGAAAGGCAATGTCGGGCATTGTAATGTAGCACAAACCTGGGATCAATTTTATTTTTAAAGAACACAAAAATTAATGTGCACAATTTGATGGATATCCTCAGTTTGAACTTGTTGGTTTATTCATAGGCTGATACTACCTGGAGTAAGTGTACAATACAATTATAACAGTAGTAATCGATTCAGTTTTGTACATCTGAAGTTCTGAAAGCATAGTTTATTCAGAGACAGGGTCACATGTAATATACACCACCAAGGCAATAAATTGCACTGCACTATACAAATTAGCATTCAACAAGTTATTTGTTATTTTCCTCCTTTTCTGGTACACACATGGAAGCTACATTTATATGTTAATTTAAATGTGCATGGGCAATAAAATCAATACGTATCTGAATGTAAAATCATTTCACTTACCTTATTAGTATGGGGTTATAGCAGTTCAGGTTTTCCCGCTTTGTAATGATCAGTTTTCGAAGAAGAGACTGTCGTCTAGTTTAATCCACTACTACAGACACCTGTAAGTGAGCGACAAATAAGAGATAAATGATTGGCTTTTATTTAAATACAGATCTTCTAGGAATGGGGGCAATTTGCTAGACTGACGACATAACAGCCTTGAACTCTGTAGATCACTGTCCTAGTAGAATGCATGAACCAGTAGATAGTGGAGTGGATTTAGCCTTCTTTATAAGGTCGATGGTCCAATCAGAAAGCAACAAAGGGACGACACAGGAGCCAGAGAGGTCAATGTCTAAGAGTCCAACAACCTAATTAATGTGAATGCAGAAGCAGCCAGAAGCTGCATAGTAGCTTCCTGATGATTAGAGTATTTACACAGAATTAGAGAAAAGCAAAACTACACATGTATGATAAATACTGAAACTCAGGAGTTTTTTGTCATTACCTTAAAGTTGATTTTCTAAAAGAGTATGAACAGGTAACATCAAATCTTGACTAGTTTTCCACAAAAAACATGTCAGTTCTCTGTTTGAGCTTGAGTTTGAGTTCTCTGTTTCCCAACAAAAAAGCTTAGAAAGAAGCATCATCAATGGATGAAAGATACCAATTGATACGTCACATTGGTTTCAGCTGAAATACTCAATGCAGTTCATAGATACGCCCACATGGTACTAAAAAGTGATCACACTGTCCAGGATAATCCTCCACAGTCCACAGTCCACCTGTACACAACTGGACAGCGGGCACCCAAACAGTAGTCTGGCTTCCAGACGTAAGAACTGATCCTATTTCCTAGAAAAAATAGGCCTACTATCAGTTGACTGTCTTGAACTAAGACTAGTTTTCTGAGGTACATGCGACTGCGTCTGCGTCGCTTCACACCCGCACTGCTACTCGGAGGGAGAAAAAGTTGCATGGTGTGGAACCGAGACTACCCAAACAGCTGAGCCCAAACTGTGTATGGTACCATGATGACCAGTACTACATGTATTTCACTGTGTCTTTTTTGAAAGTTTGATGAACCCCAAGACACATCAAACAATCTGCTGGCAGGTGGGTTCTTACAAGTGTACTGTATGATACCAGTACAATGACACTAGCTCTATTAAACTTGTAAGTTTTCCTTGATAATTATCATCTTGTTCAAATTGACTCCCCCATGTTGTTTAATTAGTTTAGGCTGAAGATCTATGAAGATATGACCACACCAGCCAGTTATGACCAAGTTATCCTTTGTTTGTGACCAGCAATTAGCCTGCATGTAGGTGTTGTTGTGACGCACACAAGAACAACCTTTTCAAAGAACTTGACAAACTCGAACTGACTCTATAAGGTTACAATTCTGACAGGTCCATTTTCATTTTGCTCTGAGCAATTATAGGCCCAATTTTCAAAATCCTACTTCACAGTTTCTTTGAAATTTAAATTCTTTAATTCTATGTGTGTGCAGCTTTAATGCCTACATGTACCTGTACATGTATTTTGTTACAATGTCGTCTTATTGCAAACCATATGGACTTTTCCCAAAAGTTGGTAAAAGATGCTTCATGAATTTTGAGAGCCTGCATGTACTACTGCAATAGTACTTCTGCTGATGCTGTCATAACGAATAATAATAAAAATAATAATAATAATATAAAATTCATAAATCGCAAATAAATTGTTGCAACAACAATAACAGTAGTACTTAGTAGTAGTAGTAGTAGTGGTGGTGGTGGTGGTGGTGGTGGTGGTGGTAGTAGTCTAGTCTGTCTAGATCTGAACGTTAGTAGTTATTTGTTCAGAAAACCCTACACTCATTCATGGCATTTAAGTATACACACCGATATGCCTAGCCTCCGTCTTTTCACTTCCCTTCACTAACGGGAAGTGAAAAGACGGAGGCTAGGCATATCGTGTGTATACTTATATGCGATGAATGAGTGTAGGGTTTTCCAAAAATGACTAAATCCAGATCTAGACTATGGTAGTAGTAGAAATAGTTCAATAGTAGTATGTACTTCGTTGTATTTTTCAGTAGTAGTGGTAGAGATAATTCACTGTACTGTGTAGTAAGATGTCGGGCATTATTAGACTAGACTGCAGATTTTAGTGAATGTTACAACAACAGTGATAAAACAAAAATACAAATTTCACTTCCATGAAGTGTCTAATGTCCCGGCATACTCACAAAGTTATTTACCCATACCATGTTCTAGTAGGAGCCTTGTCCATACCAACCTTTCAAAGCTAAGCTGAAAAGGTCTTCCCACTCACTACACAACACTCATTCAGAGAGTATCTTTTGTTGAATTGACAAAGACGGGGGACCTTTGTTGTCTAGTGGGCGTGCACATGCCAGTAAATGCAGTGTGTAGGGGCTTTTGTTGTATTGTGGGGATTTCGATTTTTAATCTCGTTGTGATGTCACAATGCATCAGACAAAGGGGCAACCCCCAACTTCTCAGAACTGAATGACCTTGAGTTCTACTATGTCCTTGTACTGTATTAACTGACACATCAGAGTCCACAGTGTAGTAGTAGTTGACAAACTTCCCATACATGTATCTTGTTCTGCAGTTGACTTCATTGGGGATCAACACAAACATTCTAAACACAATTCTATTGTGATATATGTTAAAATGTTGCCTCTGAGAAGTATGTGGCATATTTTGTTCCTGTAGTCGATGGTTTAACCATTTATGGTCAATGGTTAACCTATCATGAAAACGGGGCAGTTTTGGTTAACGGTTTTGGTTAACCTAAAAACAATATTTGAACCTCTTTCTCTGAAAAAGAATACTTTTATTCCCTGAAAAAAACACCCATGCCAATGTAATGGCTTCTAAGGTGAAATAGTTTTACTTCAACCATTGCTTACTGGTCAAATATATGGATAACAGTGGAATTACTTAAACTTTGTCATCAAATCAACATCACTTTGCAAATATTTTTGACAAAAGTGATCATGTTCTGCAGCAGAATGACAAAAACCAGTTAGCTGTTAAAATCTACAAATTCAAAATGGTTTTGGATCTTCATGGTCGGTTACGGTAAAACCTTTGTGATACAGCTCTAGTTTAACTATATAGGCGACTCCTGTTATAACAAAGTCCTTGGGACCGCCATTTTTCTTTTGTTGTATTGAAATGTTGTTATAACCAAACAGTACGAGTATACAAAGATACATGTATTGAGATAATAATTTTGGGACCTGAATTTCTACTTTGTTGTAACAGGAATTTCGTTATAACCTTGTTTGTTTTAACAGGAGTGCACTGTAGTTATATTTGGTGGTACAGTGGAACCTCGATATAAAGAGGTTGGATATAACAAAAACCTGTTATAACAAGGTGATTTTTCAGGTCCTAACTCTTTATATTTCTTTGTTTTTGTACCCTGATATAGTGAGAAACCTGATATAACAAGGTAATTGTGGTTTTTAGGTCCTTGTTATAATGAGGTTCCACTGTACTACAGAGATAAACATACATAGACATACAACCGGTGTGTTGGTTCAGTTGGTACAGCGTCCGCCTCACAACCGGAAGGTCGGGAGTTCAAGCCGGTTCAAAACCCCGGCCGCGTCAGACAAAAGACGTCAAAAGATGGGAGTTGCTGCTACCCTGTTTGGCATTCAACGATTTATGGGATAAAGCAACGTCGACCTGGCGCTGCTCAGTGGCTGCCAGGCCCACAATCAATTGAGCAAAATGAATTTGCGGAGGATTTCTTTTCCTGATTTCTATTTCAAATAATAAAATGTGGATTATAATTTACTATTATTATTACATTTGAATTGAAAAAAATAAAAATTAACAAAAAAATATGCCACTGTATTGCAAAGGCATAGCTCTAACATGGGAACATAAAATACAGTGCAACAAATTCATTTGAATGATACTGTAACTAGATTAATACCTGTAGTATTAAATTTAGTTCACATCTCACATACACACCTACACAGTACTTCAATTTCTTGAGAATAGAACTGTTCATTTCTCTGTCTGTTAATCCAATTTCCAACCGATGGTAAATTTGCACTCTGACACTCTATCTCCTGGATAAGATGATTTTCACCCTGGCAATGGCAGTCCACTCTTGACGTGAAGTCTGAACTTTACACAAGCGGTGAGTGGCAGACACGCTCTTGTCTGTGATTGTACATTCATTATATTTTTTTCTGATACATCAGTATTCTACCCGTTAGCAGTCAAGTCTTCTGTCTAGCTAAATATAGCCTCTGTCAAAAACTAAAGAGGGCATCTGCATGACTTTAAAGGTAAATGACATGATTGGGGGTAGTCCTCAACTTGGGGTAATAACTATTCTAGACTCAAGTAAACTAGCAGGGATTCAAAAGTTGACTCATTTTAAAATGATGTCCATCAGTATGCCTTGTAACAGACAAATTTGTAGTGTAGCCTTTTATGGGGATTAAATCTATCGTGCCCCGATAAAATTAAACTGCTGGCCTGTTCATGATTGATTCTCCTTAGGTAAACAAACTCCAAACAAATCCTTCCAGCCAG
>JZLH01S0609023.1:16849-26871 GCA_001188425.1 Eucidaris tribuloides | reverse complement strand
TATCACACATTTATACTAAGTCGCCCCCCCCCCCCCGGGTGACAGACAAGTTTGTTGTGTAGCTTTCTATGGGATTAATTTAACTCGGGGGTTCAAGAAAAATACAGTAGGCCTACTGGTACAGTATGTTCATGCTTAATTCTTCTGAAGTTTAACAAATTCAAGACAAATCCTTCCAACCTGGAGATACACTCCAGGTAGTGTATAGACTTGTATATCAACGAGTTCTAACTTCTAATGGCATTTTTTATTTCTCCCCATCATGTCACTGCCCTTTACAGTATACTATATTACTTGACGTTGATGGATACTTTTAGCTGAACCCGTGTCGAGATTGCGTGTAAGATGTGAAGGCCTATAGGCCTAGTATAAGGTACATTTCAAATAGAAGTCAACATTTTGAAAGAGATCTGAACAGTTTTCATCACAGATTGGACTGGACATTACAAATATTGTTCATTTTCACTTACTTTTTACATTTGTTTCACTCTCTTTTCTGCAGACTTGCATTCAGGACCTTGGTTCGAAGGTAAGCGTAAATACTCACATTAGGGCCGTCGTCAAATAGAAATTTCTCTTCCGACATGTCACCTCAAATATTTAGCCGACAGACACAGCTGTCGACACAACAATGGTCTGATTAATTGGGACATTCATAATGCAGTCTTACACCACCGTACCTATTCATGTTTAAATACACCTGTATTGTGGCTACATACTGCAGGGGGTAATCAGCCTGCCAGGGGGCCCCAATGATGACTGACATCGCTATTGAAAGCAGCAGTGGATGTTTGAACTTTGGGCTTGACCACATCGTCAATTCCCGAGGAACCAAGATTCTTATGGTGTAGATTACACTCGGAACAATGGTTCTCAGTTTAACCTTCTGCAAGTGTGAGAAAGAAAAAAATGCTTACTTTGAGAAGTGACTGGCTGCGGAGATGACTTTGATAGGTCCTGATTTATTACTCTGATACCTTGTGTGTTGTTGTCGGTAAGATAAAATCTCTGTCGATATATCGTCTTTCAGTCAAAATACTGTTATCTCGACAAGCTTTCTGACAGAAGGCCTGTCAACGACGCCACTAACTCACATACAAGCAGTTGACAAATGATTTCAATACTTTCTTGTGCTTTGTGACAATACACGTACTTGTTTTGAGTGGATGTACGGTATTACATGGAATCTAATTAACTCGGGCCTTGCTAGATAAATATAGTTTATCTCTGTCAATTTTCATCAGATTGTTGTCTGTAGTCCAACATTAAAATCAGTTAAAGGTACTGGCTCACATTTACCACAGTTAAAAAAATCTGAGCTACATAATTCCCCATGCTACCAGTGTCTTTGATAAGGTCTAAAAATGAAGCCCTGAAAAAATTGCAGTTTAAAACGAACATTAAGTGATTTAAAACAGTGAAAATCATTGAGAGACCATTCCAGCTTTCCCCCATAGATTGCTGTGTTGCAGAATTTCCTATTGGCCGAGAATAAATTGATGTGCCATTTGTATCTACAAATATTTTACTAGTGACAGCATAACTGTCCAAACTTTTGTGTTCTAGGGTGTTTATTTGTCCATTCAAACACTGTCAGATATGTCAGATAGCAAAGTTCGACAATTTTTTAAACGGGTCTTCCACAGTGTTATATAACGTCTTTAATTGTTTATTCATGCATAACTTGCCATTGGCAGTGTAACTTTCCAAACTTTTGTATTCTTGGGTGTTTATTTGTCCATTTGAACACTACTATGTAGCTCAGATATCAAAGTTTGAAAATGTTTTAAATTGAAGCTCCACAATGTTAGCCCAGTACTTTACTTTTGTAGGAAAATATGTGACACGGTTGGTTTAAATAAACGAATGATAGATTGTGGATGAATTGATGTGTCAAATAATTCCTTATTTTTACTTAATACGTGGACAGTCAGTTTACACAAATGACATGAACAGAACATTCCCTTTTCATTATGTTTATTATAAAAATAGAAGTTGCAATGTGAATTGAAGCAGTAAATATTGCACATGACATTCAAAGAAGCAACTTAGTAAAATTGAGTAATTGCGTAAATTAGAGTGTAGCTACAAACTAAGATAAAGTACATACTGATATGCTTCACGTAAATGGCTGAATAAATGTACACAAAAAATGATTGGCAGGAAAGTGTCCAGTGTTGTGAGTCTCGAAAAAAATGAGCGCGAACAGCGAGTGATGAAAGCGAAAAGGGCGCGCTCGACAGGAAGTCAGGTCTCCCGGAGACGAACGCTCAGACGCAGGCTGACGAACTCGAGTGTTTTGCGGGATGCGACGCTCGCCGAGCCGGGCTGAAAAGCCGGACGGAAGTAAGAAAGTAGGTTGAAGTTCCAGCGTGCCGACGTATTGACGGACGGTGAGTCGCCCGGATGAGTCGATTGATGACCGCAGCAGTGGGTCGTGCCGTCATTTAATGAAATTTCGGAAGTTCATGTTCGTGCGGTTTAGCAGCCAACGACGAGAGAATGAGTGCCGGTGAGGCGCCAGAGTCGGCGTTTGAAGCGAAAACTTCGCGGTTACTTGAGCAATAAACGCCAACATCCGAAGAAAGAAAAGTCTATCTTGCTGCAGCGAGAGACAGCTGAGACCTCGAAGTTCCACCCGGAATCTTCGCGCTGCAGAAGATAAAAACGCCGGTTGAAGACATCTCGGCTATAGCGCTGCTTGCAGTGCACAGATAGGTGATGAAAGTGTTGTGACTCGAGCCGTATGTAGTAGCAGTTTGTACTCGAGCGAGATGGAAACGGCGAGTGATGAAACGTGGCAAGAAAGCTGGTAAAAACTCGGGCGAGTGGAAAATCGCGGGGAAAATTCCACGTGGTATTGACGATGATGATTGGTTAACAAAGATAAATTATGCGTTAAAAATTACCGTGATTGGCTTAAGAATAAACACGTGAATGGTAAATTTATACAAGACATGCAGAATTATTGCAACATCACGAACCGGTTGAAACCGGTTAGAGCTGTACAGTTAAACAAACTAATGAGCGAGTGACCAAGTCACTACACTTTAAAACCCAAACTGTCTAGTTTTGGTTGATCAAACAACCTTTATGTCAATCTTTCTTAAAGTATTCTATTGTCACCCCAGACTTAGAAAAAATTTTAATCCTACTGAAAATTGTTTATGATGACAAATTGTGATGCATAAATTATCAGAGAACAGGTAGCGGTGCGTATGTGCAATTGTGCATAACTTATGGTAAATTTTGTTGCGGGTCCCTAACATTGTACATTTTGAGTTCTTAAAAAAAATGGAGTAGGTTCAGGCATTGATAGATCATACAGCTCAATCTAACAAACATGATAGCAAAGAATTTCAATTTAACTATTTACCATGAATTATTCTAAAGGGATATCTGTGCTGGGTAACACTTGATAATCAGTAGGCCTATTTGGATTAGGAAAGATATTTTTCTCAAACTCATAATAAGCCATGAAGGAAAAGCAAACAAGCAAAAGAATGACGACAACATAAGCTACTGAACATGAAAAATACTAAAATGCTTCTAAATATCTGGCTACATTTTATTGGGTTTTTAATGAAATAGCCAAGAAGTATTGACTTTTAATAACATGTCAACTTTTGATTTTCAGGAATAAGGTTCTGTTCTTGTTTGTTTGTTAGTTTGTTTTTTGGGGGGTGAACCCTGTCAATAATCCCTACGCTACAGACATTACAAGTGATATTCTGAACGTAGTATTGATGTTAATTTGGTGGATTGGGTAATTACAACATTGTAACAAATTTGGGGGCTTGTTACAATCAATTCACAACCGAAAAGATGAAACAAAATGATACCAATATTTGATTTAACAAGTATTTATTATATGGGGTATTTCCCCTTTAAACTCAAAACTTATAATCAAACTTTCACAATTAGGTTACTCTCTTAAGATACATAACTGTACATTAAACTAAGTTACTCACAACGCTGGATGAACGCAGGTGAAAGTAATCCACACAGCGACATACGCGTAATCCAAATGATAAGAGTCCAACCGGATGATCCAAGACGATCCCGATTAGTAGAAGTCCCCAATGGTATGAGTATACATCCCAATGGCAGAGTGTAGCAGGTATTCCAGACAAAATCGGTGTTGAGCGTAAATTCACAACATATTCTCAATTGCAGCAAAGATGATGTAGTAATTCCAAAATTAATCCACAGAGTGTAGAGGCTATCTCAGGTAATAAACAGGTAACTGTCCACACACAAAACTCTTATATAAATCCACAGGTGTGTGCCGAGCCAAGGTCTAAAATGCAGGTTACTATTAACACATGTGGCTGGAGCTGAGATGACAGAAACTCTGAACTCATGTCCAAAACAACTGATATTTATACTGAAAATCTGTAACCTAGAAAGATCTATGGATCATTTCTAAATATAACAGTATCATAAACACAATGCTTTATTCCAGAAGGTACTAACTCTAGTATTGTCCAGACTATTCCAATCATAAATAACTTGTTTACGAAATTAGCCTAAAGGTCACTGAACTCACACTAGTATGTTCACAGGAAATGTCTCCTTTATTATGCTAATTAGCTGACACCTGGGGAGTTACATTTTTTCTATGTAAATTACATTTGGCCCAGAACATTCCACAACTGTCTATAGGCAGTAAAAATGTTTCAATGTTGATTTCACCAGCACATAAACTGCATCTAATTAAATGGCTACATGAAGCATGTATAATAGTATATAATACATTATCACAAATTTATAACAATATATGGAAAATTTATTCTGGCAGATGCATGTATACTGTACAAGAAAAAAAATACATATTAATATCAATCAACAAATTTTCAGTTATTGGTTATCAGATTAGCAGGTCATGTTTCTATTATCCAATGGCCCGTTCATACCCAAAATTGGCATTCTTGTCACCTATACAAATCTAGACTGGTACCTTCAAATAAGGGCAAAACCAGGGTAAATCTTTGGGTGGGTGAAAAATAATAATAATAATAATAAAATCCATATTTTATTCAAATAGACAAGACATTACAAAGCAGAAATCTTTCCCGAAAATTCCCGAAAATGATCGTTTTGCGCCAATTAATCGTTGGGCCGCGCAGCCACTGAGTGCAGGCGCCAGATTCGACTTGGCTCCATCCCTAAAAATCGTGACGCCAAACGGGTGGCAGCACTGCCCATCTTTTAACAGTCTTGATGTCTGCACGCGGTCCGGCTTGAACTGCCGACCTCGCTGGTTGTGAGGCGGTACGCTCTACTCAACTGAGCCTAACACACCGGTTATACATGTAATATGGCAGGGGGCAACATATCACATAAATTTCATGAAGTACACTGCAAAAAACACCATGCTTCACTATATTTTGGAAATTTGGGGTGGTGGCTGCCCTCTCTTCCCCCCCCCCCCGACACACACACACACACTTGGTGCAGCCCTTGCCGTCAAAGCCAAGGCAAATTTGGGTACTACGTACTAGTTGATGATCTATCAGAGTTCTCATTATTGAAACAGTTTACCTCAAATATAACCATACATACATGTATATCTCGTAGGATTTGCATGTGAAATGTAGATTTTCTGTTGTTGGCATAGTGTTGTACTATCTACAATTCACTTTGTCCCATACAGTCAAACCTCTCTATATAGCAGCCAGCCAACCTGTCTATAGTGGTCACTAAAAGGATTTCACTGCCAGGGATGAATCATGTGTTAAAGAACCTGTCTATATTAGCAGCCACCTGTCCATAAAAGGTCACAGTTTTCATGTCCCTTGGCCTTGGGTGGCCACTATAGATGTGTTTCACTACATGCATTTCTGCCCCCCCCCCCCCAACTGACAAAAGGGCATAATTTAGCAGAATTTATCAAAATGCTTTCTACATGACCTCAATACTTTCTTTGATTATGTTTATTTATTTTTCTGTGTATACTTGTATACTCCTTTCTTTCCTCAGTTACAACTGTGATCTGACCTTCACTCCTATGATAGTGTCAAATTCCTTTGTCCAGTCTGTCAAAGCTCGGGACAACGAGTTTACAACAAATGAAGGTACGGGTACAAGTTTTGTGATTCCTTCATGTTTCTAAACCCTTTTACTACCTCTCTCATAGTATCACCTGCAATTTCTATTGATATTTGTTGCAATGGTATAGAGAATGTTAGAAAAGAAAAGAGAGGCTGTCCACCATTGTATTGATACTCTCTATGGATCATACTTATCTCTAGTGTGAAATCTTGCTGACTGTGCTTTATTTTCTATTTGACAACAAATTGTAGGAAAGTTTGTTCTATGTTTTACAGGCAGTGGATCTCATTGCAAACATCCCCACAGACCAGGAAAATATAACCCATGCCCTTAGGCTATTGATGAACAGCATGTCTGTGAAATCTGGGGGTCAGTGATTACCTAGAATTTGAAAAATGTGAAAGAAAAGCAATAGCCGTTTAGTGCACGTTCTATGGTAGGAATTTTTTTCTCATGAGAAAAAAATTCAAATCTGAGTGTAACGGTCACTATAATTCCACTAAAACTGAGTTTCTAGCTCCTATATTTTGCTAAGGTTCCCAGATGGCATTTTCTTCTGAATGCCATTGTATTTACACAATGTAAATTTCAAGGCATGCAAAAGAGATCGACTGCCTTTAAGGTAAGTCTTACATGGAAAAAATAATTTTTTCTTTTCAGGGGCTACTTTTCCTGTTTCAGTGCTTTTGAAATGTTCTCTTGTATTGAACTCTATGGCATTTTATGGGGGCTCTTTTGCACATTTCGGGGGCTCTTTTGGCCATTTCTGGGGCGAAATCACCCCGAGTGCCCGTGTATTTTTTCCCCTGAAGTCTTATTTCAAAACAGACTGCCTTCTATACTTGAAACTCTGATTGAGACACCATATCCCAATCAAGCCTTCAATGTGAATTCAGTACGACTATGAAACGGTTAAAGGCAATGTATAACAATGTTTTCAGTTTTAAAAATCTGAGCTACATGATTTCCCATGCTACCAGTGTCTCTGATACGGTCTAAAAATGAAGCCCTGAAAAAAATATGCAGTTTAAAACGATCATTAAGTGCTTTAAGAGAAAATCATTGAGAGACGTCACCATTCCAGCTTCCCCCCCCCCCCTCATTGACTGCGGTGTTGCAGAATTTCCTATCGGCTGAGAATAATTAATGTGCCAATTTGTATCTGCACATATTGTACTAGTGGCAGCATAACTGTCTGAACTTTTGTATTCTAGGGTGTTTATTTGTCCATTCAAACAGTGTCAGTTATGTCAGATAGCAAAGTTTGACAATTTTTTAAACGGGTCTTCCACAGTGTTATAAAGTGTCTTTAAAGGTGAAGGGACTCATCTACACACACTGATCTGTTGACTTTCTTTCAATGAATCTATTAACCCTCCAGATGACAGACCGCTGATTGTCCAGTTTGCTGCCAGTAACTCCAAGGATCTTGCAGATGCCGCCAAGATAGTTGCTCCGTAAGTGAATTTTGGAATTTTGGAGGCAAAATGTGTGTTTTTTACCCCAGAAATTGTAATACATGTATGTTAGCCATTTTGCTTCATGTTATTGCTTAGTATCCACCAACCATTTGATGCCTTCAAAACATTTTTTCAGAAGTCTCATCAAGATACATGTACAAGTGCAAGTGAAGAAGCTCTTTTATGATGGCTATTTTGGGGTGGGGTTTGCCTTATATATCTTTTGTGTGTGAAAAATAATTAGGGTAATTGTAAGATGATCTCTTCATCAGTATTCTCTAATTCATTGCACTGATATCTGTTTTTATGCAATTAAGATTATAAGGAAAGATATGCACAGACTAATCAATGTTAACCTTTTTGGAAGGTAATGAAATAAAAATGAATGCATCTGAAACTGTTAATACCTTTAAATTTAGGCTTACACATTTCTTATTGGAAGAAGCCAAAAAAATGTACATTCTTTTGTTTCCTCCCCCCCCCTTCCTTCCCCTATTTTTACTAAGAAAAACTTCATTTTGGCAGATTCTTACATTTTTGGCTTAGCTATTTGAAGGCCATAGATCTTCAGAAAATTTGAAAATCCAGCTGCCAATGTATTTTTTTTTATCATGGATTTGTGTGTTTGTTTTGTAAGTAATCTAAACGTTAATGACTTGTAACTGCTAATATAATGCTTGGATAATTTCTTTTGGAAGGTTTTCTCAATTACAATGTATTTTGTTGTCCCTTTAATTATTAAGTCTGAATATACTTGTCATTTTTGTTGAATGTACTTCTCTTTTGTGTTCTTTTTGTGTACTTGATTCAATTCCAATTTAAGGTAACACAATTAGAATTAGTCATGAGAATAGAGGGCAGAAAGGACAATTGTGGAGTGCTGCACCTGGTTTCGAACATTCAGCGTGTTTCTATTGAGCATACCATATTTATCCGGTTAAAATTTAACCGGCTAATAACTGTGAGCGATGCGTTTCTATTGGATTGCAAGTTCCGCAAAGTCCGATCGATCGAACCGGGATCGTACGATTTCCGGCTAAGAGTCCGTTGACCTGGGTTGCCGCAATGTATGGTGGGACGACCGAGGTCAAATTTATGCTTAATCAAACACATGCGCGCTGCAGCCAGGGGTCACTTATTCCGATCACGTGGTTTTGTTGATTTCCGGTTTACTAACCGGCTTATACCGCAACGGGCTGTTTATATTGACATCTTACGGTATCTTACGGTATAGCTCTCCGCTATTATCCTACAAAAAGAAGGATAATTAGCGGCTAAACTTTCTCCGCTGAAAAGACGGCTAATGGCGGAAAATGGCTTTCTATTGGGCTCTTCTCCTCCATTAGCCAGTTCATTCTGGAAAACAAGCTTCAATAGAAACGCGCTGATTGTCCACACATATTTCCGAACCAGAGTGACATCACACTTTGATACTCTATACAGGGTGGCCCAGAAAGAATGCTACGAGTATGATCGCTAATTTCTTCACCATTATCGGCAAAATGTCATTAATGTTTATTTCGTTGGTTAGAACATTCTTTTTCCAATAAAATGATACCGACATCATTGATTTTGAGTAAGGCGTTTTGATTTTTGGGCCATTTTTCGGAGGCAATGCAATTTCCCAAATTGGCCAATTTTTCAACAGCCGCGGTCATCGGAACGCCGAGATGTTCTGGCGTCGCACTTACCGTACCGGACAAACCGCAATGACAAAGGGCTGGAATGCCCTCGTATTCATAAGGAAGACGATGCGAGCTACATCTCCATTGTCATCGCGGATTGTCTGGTATGGCATGCTGAGACGTGAGAATATTTCGGTATTCTGATGATCACTAGAGTGTAAAAAATAGTAAATTTGGGAAACGACATTGCCTCCGAAAAATAGCCCTCAGATCCAAACACCTCAATCAAAATGAATGATCATGGTATCATTTTGTTGGAAAAAGAATGTTCTAACCCATGAACTAATCACCAATGGGGCCATTCTTTGTCATGTGTGTGACCAAAAATATTACAAATTGCACAATGTATCTCATGTAATTCCAAAGGCCTTGCAGGTACATTGTTTTGAAATGTAAATATATATTATATATGTCAATAGTGATCAAGTGAAAATATTCAATGTTATGTTAATCATACTTATTTAGGGTCAGAGGTCAAATAAGTTTTGTCACGTGTGTGACTTCACATGGAAGATGATTTTTTATAACTTAGATTTAACTTGCAAAACTCTACAATGTTTGTAATTCTGGCAGACTTTCATTATAGTGTAGTAAGTAGGAAAATGACAACAATTATTATTTATCTCTCACAAGTATTTTTTAATGTATTTCTTTATGTGATGAAGTGTTGTCACGTGTGTGACATTTGGGTCGTCACGTGTGTGACATGTATATGTACATGTATAGCATACATGTACATGTACATCATGGTAATTTGGCAACATGTCTCGTGAAGACCATACACTAAAACAAGAAGTATCAAATCCACATTTAAAGGTGTTTA
>JZLH01S0609018.1:0-14796 GCA_001188425.1 Eucidaris tribuloides | reverse complement strand
TTCTTCGGTCGCCCCCTTAAAATAGGGTTAAACTCTTACTTGTAGAATAATATGAGTGAATAAAGCATGTAGCATAATTTATACTCTATCCCTTTGGGCTTGCAGTTTCGGGGATGCTGGTGCCATTCAGGGACTTATTCTTTACTCATTTATAAATTTTGGACATATACTCAAACAAGTTACATCAGACAGAAAATTAAATTCTGTTCTGACAATTATACTGTTCTATTACAGTGAATCCTGTCTATGGTGGCCACCCAAGGGAAACAAAAAGTGTGGCCTCAATAGACAGGTGGCTGCTACAGAGAGGTTCTTTAACATATGATTGGTCTCCAGGGGTATCATTTCAATGGCCACTATAGACAGGTTGACTGCTATAGAGAGGTGGCCGCTAAGACAGGTGTGGCTGTACGTATGAAATATACATGAATATAACTAAATCTACGTATATTACAAAAGAATGTCAAGACAGGGCAACAAATGCTACCTTCCATCCCAAACGGGTTAATAATAGAAAGAGGTAATTTCATGTGAAAGTTCTATATACAGTTGTGCTCTAGCAGGTAAATGTAGTCTCCTTATCACTTAGCAAACTCTTGATAGATAAATAAACCAGGTTCACCTTCTGAATGAGGCCGACCGACGGAAAAGCTCCAACTGATCATGTGACAGATTCCTGATGCGATTGATGGCATCACCATAGCGACAACACAAGATGCTGAGCGGCTGGGAGTAATAGTGATCTAGGACTGTAAACTGAATATTAGCAGACAGGAATGACCTATGGTAAATAGTTCACTTCAGATCATTCATGAAAATAATCATTCATCAATAAAGATTAATCATTAATCATAATTGTTAATATACGGTAACTCATTGCCACATGTTTAAGTTTTTACACCTGTCAGAAATTTGGCAAATACAAAATGTGGCCAGTGTCTATTTTATACCACATACAATTAGTGTATAAATTGGTAAGTTTTAACAAAAGCTTCTTGTGGCAATTGGGATAAATCAAACAAGTTTAATCCAGATGTGCCTAGAATATACATGTGATTTGTTTATTTACTCTAGGAAGAAAAGGTCATCATTATTTTGAATGGTTGTGCTTAAAATGAAATAGCCATGTTATCATAATGTGCTATGCATTTTGCCACTTTCAGACAGTGCCATTTTGAGATTTTTAGGTCTAGCTTCATCTTCAAACGGCTGTAACACCGTACACATGCAAAGGTGTCCTGTGTACAAACATTTCAAAAAATTAATGTAATCACCTCTTGGCAAAAAATTTTTCATTAAAGTAGTGTAAACTAGAGCAGTTCGACTGCGCGCAGTCGATGAGTATGCCTCCGCAGTCCGCACTCCCATCCAATTGATGTAATTTGAAAAGTTTCAATGTTTGTTATACTTTGTATGGTGCAAGACCGATTAATGAATAGCAAGCCAGTGTGACCTTGACAAGTTACAGTAAAATCCAGTTTAACTACGTTCTTAAATTATCGTGACAATAGAGCCTCAATTCGGACATGAGGCCTTGATACCCTTTGACTGCTGACCTTTCAACTCCAAAATCGGAATCAGTAAATTGTGCTCTGTATTATTAGAACTTCTCTCAAGTTACATCAAATCAGAAAATCATACTCAAGTTATCAGCAGTAATGAGCTCCAAAACAGACATATTTTTGCCCGGACCTTTTGACCTTTCAGATCCAAAATCTAAAATCAGTTTATTGAAGTTGTATTCAATACTACTTCACTTACGTTCATGAAAAATCCAAACTGCGCTTTCAAGTTATCGCCGCGGCGGCTGGGCGGTATACAGCCAATAGACATATTTAAGGTCCGTGACCTTATGACCTTTTGACCTTTGAACCTCAAAACTTTATTCAGTTCTTTGGTGCCTCATAATACATACTTCACCACGTACATGAAAATTCAGACTGGCGTTTAAGTGTAGCGCGAGTAACGAGCCCAAATCAGACATATATTTTAGCCCGGGTGGCCTTTGACCTTTTGACCTTCAGCTCCAAAATCTGATCAGTTCATTTGTGCCTCATAATACATACTTCAGCCAAGTTACATGACAATCCGACCAGCCACTCTCAAGTTATCGCGGTAACGAGCCCAAATCAGACATATTTAAGGCCCGGTGACCTTTGACCTTTGACCTTTCAGCTCCAAAATCTAATCAATTCATTGGTGGCTCATAGTACATACTTGGTCCTAGTTACATCAAAATCCAATCGGGGGTTCTCAAGTTATCGCTGTAACGAGATCCGGTAACGGACGGACGGACGGACGGACGGAAGGACGGACGCACAGACGGACAACCCGAAAACATGATGCCTCCGGCAACTTCGTTGCGGAGACATAAAAATTGTTAATATTTCAAGTAATCTTGTAAAATTCATTATGTTCGGATCAATATAATGACCTGGAATAAACAATAGACATAAAGGAAGTTCCCCTTTTGACAACTCCTTATCATTTCTTAGCCACAATTGCTTTGTTGGTTTCATGTAGTCAGGGGGATGTCTAAGGGGAACTTACTTTTTGTGTTGTGTTTAGAAAATATACACTTGTTTAGCATTTTACCCATAAATTATGACAAAACATCAAATTGCTACAGAAATACACAATGTAAGCCTAATAATTTTGTGAATGGCCTACATGTACGGAAGGATTTTTGTATAGAAGAGAGGAATGCCACATTACATTGCTGTCATCATTTTTCATACTTTCGCCACACTATTAGTTAACATTAGTTATGCACTGGTAGCAGGTGAAAATGTATTAGTGGTTTTGGACAATTTTGCAAAAAACAGGGTGATAATGGACATATCACAGAGTAACAGGGAGGGCAGTTTCAGTTACATGTACATGGAGTCCTGTGGGGTTAATTTGACCAAAAGCTGCTAAGTAAATCATCACACTGACCTGAAGCCCTCGGACAAAGTTCATGACAGAGAAGTCATGATACAGGAAGATGTCGAGGAGGAGTTGAAAGACCTTTGACCCCAGCTTAAAGGGGTGCTTGGCTGTCAAGAGAATCTAGAAAATAATGGAAAAGGGAACAGAAAATAATTGGTCTTGAAGAAACAACATGATTGATATATAATCCAATAAAATATTATGTGTAGGAAGAACATTTCTGTGTATTAACATACTGGAACATTAATTTGAAACAGCAAGAATGTCTCAACACCTTTGACCCAAGCTTAAAAGGTGTGCTTGGCTGTCGAGAGAATCTAGAAACCAGCCGACAAGCAGCAACAGAAACAATAGGTCAACATCAGGGTTGTCACTACTGAGGGTTGCCCCTGGTGAGACTGTGCACTACTCCAGATTTCAGTCCAGTACTTGAAGGCAATAGTTACTACAACTTCTTGATGCTTTTGGTGCCCTTACAGATGTTATCTGGGTCAAAAGCATCAAGTGACGCTTCTAGTTAAAAAAATCTCAGCTACATCTCTAGTTTCTGTTATCAGGGCTAAAATCAAGCTTTGAAAAAAATTGCAACTCAAAACAATTATTTATACTGCTTTTCAACAGTGAAAATCAATGGAAGTGCATTTCAGTATACCCTACAGACTGCTGTGTTAGAGAATTTTCTTCCTCCACGACATCAATTCCTCGATGACCTAACTTATCAATGATGCTGGAGATACACTGTATAAGCTGAATATTTTGCGGTGGTTTTATTTTCGTGAATTTCGCGACTTAATGCACGCAAAGCTTTTCACTTCCTTATATTTCTGTAAAAAGTGAATGCAAATACAATGAAATCGCGAAAATAAACTCTCGTGAATTCCTCGTCTTGAGGCAAAATTGCGAAAATATATGCACGCGAAATATATGGCGTATACAGTACACCGACAAGGCCTGTACCTGGAACTTCTTAATGCTTGATACCTTTTGTGGTGCCCTCAGAGACAATGTCTGGGTTAAATTTCTCTTGTGAATATAATTATGAACACATGTAACTAATTATAGACTACCGAAGTGTGACTTCACTCTGGTTCAGAAATATGTGTGGACAATTGTGGAACCAGGTGCAGCGCATGATCAACATCTGGTTGTTTTTACCAACAGTACAGCCACAGTTGCACTGAGTTCTGGTTTTGCTATTGTCCCCACATATTTCCGAACCAGCTTGATGTCACTGCTTCTGCTCTCTATATGTATAGCTCGTCGGTTGTCCAGAAGAAGGGCCTTGGCTTTTGTTCCCGGCAGAAAGGCCTTAACAGTAAATTTTCTCTAATTTGATAAATATTGCCTTACTGGATACATGTATTTACACTTAATAGACTGACAGAAGGATATTTAAACTATCACAATACTTTGATTTCATGCCAAAAGAGCCAATGGTTCTCAAGTTCGAGACAATTTAAAGTTAAGGCCCTTCTGCCAGGAACATATGCTAGGGCCCTTCTCCTGGACAACCCACGAGCTCTAGTAGCACTTTCCAGAATGACGTACCTTGTCTATGACCTGAGAGAGATAGACCGAAGAGGGCTGGGCCTGGAATTTCTCGATACTCAAGAGTGAGGAGACAGCTTGAGGAAGAAGACGGTGAATGACAGACACTGATGTGGCAATACCAAACATGAGGACCAGGGGGAGCTTGTCCAGGTATTGACTGTCAACGGAAAGCATGACGATTAATTTATGAGACAAGAGACTGCAAATTTAGCATAAATATTTACCCATGAATGCACACACACCATAAACCAAACAACATAAGCAAACCATATGTAATTCTATGGGAGTATTACAATGCACTACAGAGCAGTAAAACCCCAAGTGTATTTTGGGGTTGTTTGTTTTATCGATGCAGTAGTTTTTAGAGTAACCACAACAACTTAATATTTTACTACTACCAAAGTCAATGAATGAAAAAATACACAAAACATATAAAATCAAGCACATTTGCAGAGCAAACTCATAAAACAGTCATTGGTTTGCATTACTTACAATGTAAACTATCAACATGTTTCTATTGAAAGTTGTTTTCCGGATGAACCGGCTAATGGAGTAGAAGATCTCAATAGAAACAGACCTTCTCCACCATTATCTGACTTTTTAGCAGAGAAAGTTTCACCAGTATTTATCCTGCTTTTTGCAGGATAATAGCGGAGAGCTATACCGTAAGATACCGTAAGACGTCAATAGAAACAGCCGGCAACCGGTATCAATTGGTTAACAACCGGAAATCAACAAAACTACGTGATCTGAATACGTGACCCCTGGCTGCAGTGCGCGTGTTTGATTGAGCATAAATTTAACCTACCGTGTCCCACAATACCTTGCGGCAACCCAGGTCATCGGACTCTTAGCCGGTAATCATACGATCCCGGTAGGATCAATCGTGCTTTGCGGAAAACGCATTCCAATAGAAACACACGCTCTCCTCTATTTGCCGGTTAAATTTTATCCGGATTAATACGGTAGGCTCAATAGAAACATGCTGATTGACAATAATAGGAGATTAAAGGCAAATAGTAGGATTGAAAGAAATCCTTACTTTTGGACAAAACTACTCTTGATCAAGTACACTGTTCAAGGCTTCTGCTGTCTAATTGCATGGTCAAATGTTAATTACTTTTTAAAATATCACCATCAGTACTCACTATGACAGGCAAATTTGTTGTATAACTTTTGAAGGGATCAATTTCTATCAGGGCACCAGTGTAATTCAATACTGCTAATGAACACTTGTTTCTCCTCAAGCAAACAAATTTAAGACAAATCCTTCCAGGCAGGATATACACTCCACCTGGTGTATACATTAGTATACATGTATGTTTCAACCTTTCCAGTTCTTGAAAGAATTTTTGACTTCTCCTTATCATGTCAATGCACTTTAGAGGCAGGGGATCTCTTTTGCATGCCTAAAAATTAACATTGTGTAAATACAATGGCATTTAGAAGAAAATGCCATCTGGGAACCTTTAGCAAAATATAGGAGCTAGAAACTCTGTTTCAGTGGAATTATAGTGACCGTTAGACTCTGATTTGAATTTTTTCTCGCGAGGAAAAAATTCCTGCCATAGAACGTACACTAAACGACTATTGTTTTTCTTTCGCATTTTTCAAATTCTAAGCAATTACTCTCCCCCAGATTTCACAGACATGCCCTTCATTAATAGCCTAAGGGCATGGGTTATCTTTTCCTGGTCTGTGGGGATATTTGCAAATGAGATCCACTGCCTTTAAATATATGATTGCTTTTTACATGTATAAGAGTTGGAACTGAAATGGTGAAAGTGTTTCGGTACTTGGGGGACAGGGTGAGTGTGAGTGGAGGGTGCAGGGCAGCTGTGACAGCAAGGGCAAGATTTGGATGGGTGAAGTTTACGGAATGCGGAGTGTTGTTATATGGGAAAAGGTTTCCTCTGAAGATGAAAGGAATGGTTTATAGGAATTGCATGAGATCAGCGATATCGTATGGGAGCGAGACATGGTATTTGAGTGAAAACGAGATGGGGATTCTGAAAAGGACTGAGAGAGCAATGGTGACAGCGATGTGTGGTGTGAAGCTGATGGACAGGATGAAGACTGAAGATTTGATGCAGATGTTGGGTTTGGAAGATACAGTGAATCAGATGGTAAAGGCAAATAGTGTACATTGGTATGACGTGTTGAGGAGGGGTATTGATCATGTTTTGCGAAGGGCGCTTGAGTTTGAGGTGGTTGGTCAGAGGGGAAGGGGGCGACCAAAGAAGACATGGAAGCAGCAACTGGTGGAGGAGGGTAAGAGGGTTGGATTGATGGAGGATACAATCCGTCCACTCCCGTAGTCAGGGACTTAACCGGATTTAAAATCTGGATTACTGACTGGCTGAAAAGGGTACATTATTTCACTCACCTACAAATTTGAATAAAATCTTGAATAATGACAGGTTTGAATCCTTCCAGGTCTTCCAAGATGATGATGATGGGAGGGCATTCTGGGTACTGGACGAGGGCCGTGGTAGATCGACGCTTCCTGGATCGACGGGGGGATTTGGTTACTACGGGCGTGGAAAAGTTTTTCCTTTTCTGTCAGGAATGATGAAAAATTGAGTGTATATGGACCAGCAAATCTTCATTCATTTTTATCACTATTATTACTAGGTCTCTTTTTTGCTAATACTTTCAGTTTTGTTTTGTTTGTTGTTGTTTTGTTTGGTTTGGTTTTTTGGGGGTGGGGTGGGGCTACTTTTTCATTTGGGGATTCTTTCGTTGGGTGTGAGCCATGGTGAAATGAGTGGCATTACAATCACATATACGAATGTTCATGATTACATCTTTGCATTGACTTTTTGAGTCCTTATTCTCTGGATTACATATAAAGCTTATGAAGTCTTAAAACCCAAGTGTAGTTTCGGTAAATGGTGAAAAATTTAATTATTTACAATTATGTTTTTTCAATTCAATTTTTCAATTTCATTTATTTCATTCATCATATAAAAAAGACACTTAAAAGTACAAACATAAAACTTTACCACAATGAAAGACAATAATAAAACTTACACATGCAAATTATGCATACAAAATATATGAGAATGAGGAATCAGCAAGAAAGAACAGTTACGTCTTATTTGGCGCTGATCCCTATAAACTGATTTAACAGAAATATATGATCTATTAATGACCCTGAAAATTGCTTACTCATCTCCATTTCTGAGAATTACTCAAAATGTAAAATGTTGCGGGGGAATCCTGACAATTCCAATAGGTAATGTACATACCGCTTAATGGTCTGTAATCATTTAAACATCACAGTTTCTCACAATAAACCATTTTCAGAGGGTTTTATGCTGTTTTCTGATGTCTGGGGTGACAACAGCATACTTTGTGAAAGATTGACAAAAAAATGCATACTTGGGTTTTAAAGTAGCGGGACTGAGAGGAGTAATCCAATCAAATTATTTATCTATAGTCAAATGATTATATTTGATTAAAAGGCATTGTATAACAATGTTTCCAGTTTAAAAAATCTGAGTTACATGATTCCCCATGCTACCAGTGTCCCTGATACGATCCAAAAATGAAGCCCTGAAAAAATTGCAGTTTAAAACGATCATTAAGTGCTTTAAAAAAGTGAAATCATTGAGAGACCATTCCAGCTTTCCCTCATAGACTGCTGTGTTGCAGAATTTTCTATCGGCTGAGAATAATTAATGTGCCAATTTGTATCTGCACATATTGTACTAGTCACAGCATAACTGTTCAAAATTTTGTGTTCTAGGGTGTTTATTTGTCTATTCAAACACTGTCAGATATGTTAGATAGCAAAGCTTGACAATCTTTTAAACGGGTCTTCCACGGTGTTATATAGCGTCTTTAATTCTTACCTGGACATTATCTTTGTACCATGAGTGTAGCACAGGCAGGGTACATGGCACTTTCTTGATGTTTATCTCCGGACTGGTGTCTTCATCTTCAGAGGACTGAAACAAAAAATGTTAAAGATAAATGACATGTTTGGGGGTAGTCCTCAACTTTGGCTGAAACTACTCTAGAATCAAGTAAACTATGCAAGGATTCTCCTGTGAAAATCTTGTAGTCAAACATTGACTCATTCTAAAATTACTTACGTCAATATTCCTAGTGGCAGGCAAACTTGCTGTGTGGCTCTCTATGGGTCCTATTTTTATCGTGCCCCGATAAAATTAGAATACTAGTATGTTCATGCTTGATTCTCCTTAATTACACAAATAAGAAACAAATCCTTCCAGCTGGTGTACAGTTGGTATATATTTCAACTCATTTGGTTCTTGAGGCATTTTCAAGTGTTCCCAATCATGTCACTAAACTTTAAAGCCACAGTTTTAACATTGACCACAAATTGAAATATCTGAGCTACATAATCCTCCATGCTCTAAGAGTCTTTGATAAGGTCTAAAATTGAAGCCCTGAAAAATTGTACTTCAGAGTGATCATTTAGTGCATCAAAAGACTGAAAAACTAGAGTATCCATTGTGACCTTCTCCTGACCTTGTATATTTCCTTCCATAAACTACTGTGTTACAGGTTTGACTAATTTATACTCAGAGCAGCACTAATTTGTTTATCCATGCATACCATGCTAGTGGAACCATAATATTCCAAGCTTTTGTGTGCTAGGATGTTTATTTGTCCATTTAAGCACTATTTATGTAGCTCATATATTAAACGTTTGATTTTTTTTTAAATTGAAGTTCCACAATATTAGCCTTTATCTTTAAAATTTGTAGAAATTTTAGGTAGCTAAAAGAAAGATCCTGCTTTGAAGACAAGTTATGTGTTTTCTAACTTCAGGACTTCACTGTCTACTCTGTATTCCACATATGTACATCAAAGGACCCTGTCACACTCCTTTTTTTCCTGCAGGGAAAAATATACATTACCCTACCTCACTACCAACCCCAGCAACCATTTCTTTTCCTTACCATGTATTCTACTCCATCAACTGAGAGACCCCAGTCGCCATGGGAGACCTATTCCCTACCTCACTCCCAACCCCAGCACCCAATTCTCCTCCTTACCATGTATTCCACTCCCATCAGCTGAGAGACCACAGTACCCATCAGTGACTTCAGTGAGCTGCAGTCCTTGGACGTCAGGCTGACCACATGAGGGCTCACTCTCTCATGAAATGCAGCTGCCAGCTTGGAAAAGACAGCATGGTGATCTGAAACATTGACACCTTGAAAAACAGAAATTTATCAAACTTATTTTCATTTTGTTCATAAATATATTAGTCACACAGAAAGCAGTTTGCCATATTTATAATGCAGTATTTGCAGTACTTCTGGTAACATCTTGTTTTTCACAAATTAATTGACTGGAACATAATCGCAAAATGTACAATAAAAAGAAATCTTGACCCAATTCTTTTTCAAAATGACCCCCAGGGCATAAATTAATTGAAGGCCTTGATGCCCTAGTGACTGGCCATGATACCCTTGTCATTGTCCTTGGAAGATTTTTGTGCCCTTTTCAATATTCCACATTTGTGCTGTATGTACCCTATAGTATAGTGGCTTTGCCCTTAAAATATCAAAATGTAAGGCCCCCTTTCCAAACCACATAAAAGTTAAAGTAGGGGTATCTTGTAATTTGCAGAGTGACTGGCCAGTCTGATTGTTTTGGCTCACTTACATGCATTGTAATTTGCACTCGTAACTCATTGGAGACGATTTGATTTCACTATAATACATATTTTCCATAGACTCCAACACTAGTTAACTCGTACTTAGTCTCCAATGGGTTAAAAAGAGATTATTTCACATACAAAATGCTGCACATCCATTACCTGTTACAAAAGCTGCGGTGGGGATCTCCTGGAGAGCTGCTCTTTGTTTCTTCTTCCCCCTGGACTCATTCTCAAGACTGAATCCCGACTGGGCACTCTGGATGAAATTCAACAGGTCATCAAATATCTTCTTGTTCACTTCTGCCTGTAATGCCTGTAACAAATTCATACATGAACACAGATACTGTACAGATTATTTTCATGATTTGCACCTCTTGAAATGAGCTCAATCCAGGAAAGGGACTGAAATCATTCATATCAGGGTTCCCAGCATTTCAAGAAAATAAAATTCCCTGATTTTTCCCTGATGAAGTCTCCAAATTCCATGACAAGTATTTCAACTCATTTCCAGTTCCACCATAGCCAGTCATCCAATGGATGTTGCTTTGATATGCAACAAAATACAACAGAGTCTGACTGACTACTTTCAATTTTGGGGCCAATCAAAATTCCCTGACTTTTCCCTGATTTGAGGCATTTTTATGAAATTCCCTGACTTTTCCCTGACTGGAATAAAGTAAAATAATTTTCCCTGATTTCCTTGATGGGCTGGGAACCCTGCATATGTAACTCTTCAAACTTATCTAAACCTCCCTCAAGACCTTGTGACAAAAAGGTAAGTCTAGTGAAATTAATAACCATTGAAAACCCAATTTGAATAAAAGCATCATAATTATGCGTCTATCAATTTAAATTTACATGACCATTACACTAGGCTGGTTACCAAAGGGTATTTCTATATTAAGTGAACACACAACCCCTTCTAATGAAAGCTTGTATCAGGTCAGAAACAAAGCTGGACCAGTGCTAAATGGCCTCAACTATGCAGAAACAGGTTAATTCTTCACAATTTAACAATAAGTACGTGAAAGCAACAGCCAGCTCCTGAGATCCAGAATAAGTTACACATCTAACTTCAGAAAATGGCTATAGTGCATCGTTCATATTTTGAAAACTGGAGATTGTATGAACCCCAAACTTTTAACACCATTTTTACCTACATGTACCTTTATTCTACTGGATCAAATCTGAATAAAAATGGTAACCTTTGCAAATCAAGAACTCTGTGTTTAATTCCAATTGTGTTTATATTAATTTCTGGACAGTTTCAATAATATCGAGTCATAGATAGTATTACAACAATGCATGCAGAAATCTGAGTATAGAGGGTTTTTACCAGTGTTGATGATTCTGTTTCCAAAAATTTGAAGAAAAAATGTTTATATCATTTATCAAACTTTTTTTTTATAATCAACCCAAACTTCTTAGTAGAAAAATGGGTTGATTTGATAGCATTTGAATTAATCAATCAATCATAAGACACTTACATTTTTAATTTTTTATTTATTCATTTTTGTACAAAAAGAAAATTTAAAAATCACATCTTAATTTTTTTGATACCATTTTTTTCACCATTTTGTCAAATGACCAATTCAAAAAAAAATGTATTAATTTCCACCTATGATACATCAAATGTATGTAACTGTGGGACACAATGTGTAACATTTACTGCTTCTTCCATTTTGTGTCCCCCACAGCTCTGGTTAAACCATGCCTGCCACCATTTGACAAAAATCATGACCACATTTCACTAGTCTTCTTGATTCAGAGTTCCCACCAGTGACCGGGGCAGGCAGCAGAAGTGAAAGTAGTTTTACCAAGTATCATACGAATAATGGACTCTTTTTTTCTTTTTTTTCTTTTTTTTCATTACATTTCACTTTATTTCCATTACCAAATACAAAAATACCACAAAATACAAGGAAGAGCTTTTAAACCATGAATATTGTGTAGACTCTACAAATTAGGCTATAATAATTAGTGTTGGAGGTCTCGAGACTAGTCTTGGTCTCAAGACCGGTCTCGAGACCAGTATGCTGTTTCTTGGTCTCGGTCTCGGTCTCGAACCCTCTGGTCTTGGTCTTGGTCTTGGTCTCGAACCTTCTGGTCTCGGATTTTTCGGCCGAGACCAGCCCGAGACCAGCAACTACTATGATTTTACATAAAAATCTTTTTTTTAGATTTCTTTTTTTTTTTATGTTTTTATTGATAAATCATCAACATACAAACCATGATTTGCATATGATAGAACGGCTGTAATACCATTTTTTCTTAATCTTCAAAATATTTCCAAGGCAATTTGTAGATGTTTTCTTTCTGCCATTTTCAAACACATGCAATATGGAGAATCACTGGTTTGTTGAAACCTTAGAAATCTGAAAATCTAGAAAATCTAAAATATCTTTCTGATAAAATCAGGTCAAATGGCAGGTCAATCTCCTGTTAGTGTAAATTGTAAAATAATAAGGGTAAATTACCTCAAGGTCATCATTGATCAAATCCCACTGGTTATCACATGTGTCATATCGCAGTCTTAATTGCTGAGGTGTTTCGTTCCCATCTCCCTTCGTAAAATAATCTCCTGTGATAAATTAAATTATCATTTGTTAGTAAACAGATAGGATATGGACACTCCTGAACTGTATATCAATCAGAATAGATACTTGTATGGTAATTTCTCTTGGTTTTGTTTCTTGAATTAAAAAAAATATATATATGAAATTGATACGTGCAAGACTTTTATGAACCTTGTATCCTGGCTTAGCACATGATTATTATTATCTAAGTGCCATAATAATGAAGTTCAATATTGCATTTATCATACCCAACCCAATGATAAAATATTCACAAATACTCAGGAATTCCCAGAGAAATAAGTGAAAATCTCATGTTTAATGTGTCAAGTTTTGTGTGTACAAAATGGTCACCAAAACCATGCACTATACATGTACATGTATGCCTTGAAATCGCCTGATATGCCCAATTTGAAACTGTGAGCTCCAGTAAGCTCCCATGGCTTTGCTTCAATGCATTCAGCTTTCCACAAATGCCTTTAAAATGCCACATTTTGTACATAGGGTGGTAAAATTATGAATTTTACATTCAGTGCCAATTTACTCGATGACTTTTTTGACACATCTGCAGCAGCCCAATATAGCGACTACAATCTTACCTAGTTAAAGCCGAAGTTTAGTTTTGGGAATTTTTTGTTACTTGAAAGCTTTATGCCCCAAAGTCATAACCCTGCAATAATAGATTCTGAATGTCTTTATTTTTTTTTTAATTATATCTATATAACTATATTAACCCGTTGAAGACGAGTGACGAGATATCTCGTCACGAGGTCTATGGGAAATGCATGTTTAAGCAAAAACAAATCGTCTCCGAGTTAACTATATATACTATATATATATATAACTATATTAACTATATTAACTATAATTAACTATATTTTATATTATAGCGCATCCAAAGGGTTAACAAAGGGCTTAAGTTACATGTGTTTATATCTCATCTGAAAAGAGCAGGGACTCTGCTCTTTCAGTAAGGAATAGGCTATATAACCTTTTTAACCCTTTGGATGCTATAATATAGCTGAAAATGTCGGGGGTCCCCCCCCCAACATTTTCAATTAATTAATTTTAAAAAAAAACACTAAAGACAAAAAGAAGGTTATATGAGTTATACCTCATCTGAAAGAGCAGAACCTGCTCTTTCAGATGAGGTATAACACATAGCAACCTTAAAGCCTTTTTAACCCTTTGGATGCTATAATATAAAATATCGTCAAAAATCTCGGGGGTACCCCCCGAGATTTTTCATTAACTAATTTAAAAAAAACTAAAGACATTCAGAATCTATTATTGCAGGGTTATGACTTTGGGGCATAAAGCTTTCAAATAACAAAAAATCCCCAAAACTAAACTTGGGCTTTAAGGTATAGAAAAAATAAATTGAACCATGGCCATATATTCTCCCATAGACTTCAAGGGCAGTGACATGATTGGGAGAAACAAGAAAAAATGCCTCTTCAACCAAACTGGTTAAAAGATAATCAATAGATAGACCAGCTGGCTGAAAGGATTTATCTTGAATTTATTTACTTAAGCCGAATCAAGCATGGACATTGTTTCTCTCGTTCCCCGATAAAAACACCTGGAAAACCCTACACAACAGATTTCTCTGTCACAAGGCATAAAGATGGAATTTATTTTAAAACAAGTCAACTTTAATTTAAACTACCAAATTTTGACTGTGGTATCCTTGCACAGTTTAGATATAGAAGAATCTACTTGATTCTAGAATTGTTTCACCCCAACTTGATGACCATCCCCTATCATGTCATTTACCTTTAACACGGAACCGGAACTGTCTTCCAATCTCCATCTCCCAATTTGCTCCACCAACCATCGTGTACTTAAGTTAATCACTCATAAGTTTATTAATTGAACTCTGATGAAATAAAACTTGGTCTCATCCCAACGGCAACGCTCAACAATGTCGACCTGTCCTGATATTAAATGGCAGTGTATGGCTGTATTCACCCACAAATGTTTTGGATAAAACCACACACGTGTGGCTGGATGGTCAAGACACCATGTACTATTTTCTGTGTAGGGTTAAAAAAAATAGGCAGTGTAGATCTAACTTAGATCAAAGTTAGATCTGTAGAC
>JZLH01S0609017.1:12218-23514 GCA_001188425.1 Eucidaris tribuloides | reverse complement strand
CTATACCTATCAATTACATGTACTTTTTAAATTTGATTGGATTTCGTTTGAGAATTACGGCCATTTAAAATGTGTCACGCCGTAACCATTTTGATTACGGCGTGACGGTTACGGCATGACATCCCATTGAATTGCATGTACACTTTGACCAAAGCTCACTCCCTACAAGAGAGTTTCAAGAGAGACATCAGGGTGTCATGCTGTGAGGGTGTGACCTGTTCTGTGAGGTTTTAATTGATATGCAAATGAGTTCTTTGTCAGCAGGCTTTGTGCACTAGCATTTATGTAAGGTTTTTAAGGATATTTCCTTAGACAACATTGGGATCATCTTCATTCACATCAAAAGATGCTCCTTGGCATATAGCAACATTCTGATTCTAGGGTCCTTGGTGGAACTTAAAACAGTAGTCTGTTTTGAGCTAATGTTTAATGTTTTGTGTTAAATGTGTACTATCAGCTAGATTATGCAAGTATAGAACGCTACATGTAGTTGTGAAACATCAAATTTGCTTAATCCATGAACTGGTAAGAGGTTTTTGAGAAATTCTAGATTTTTTATTTGTTTTTGAAAAAAATAAACTTTAAAAATATATGTGTTTTTATTGTTTTATGAAGTTATACATCGTTTTGAAGAGCAAAAATTGAACTATTTCATAAAAATAACTCTAGTATGAAGAATTCAATCAATTTTACATTATGTAACACTAAAAATCAAATTTGAACTTGGAAAAATTGATAATTTATCCCAAAAAATATGAGAAATTATGATATTTCTCATATTTTATGAATCTGTCTTCCAATTTCCTATTTGAATTTATACATTCACATGTCAGGAATCTTTTTCAGCTCATTTGACCTTTGACGTACTTATTTGACCTTTGACCCCAATTTACCACTGAGGTCCTTAATACATGTAGGATATCTACCATACAATTTAGTTGCAAATGGCCTGATACCAATGCCAGTAGAAAATTACAAGTTTATGTTATTTGACCTCTTTTGACCTTTGACCTACATATGTGACCGTTGACCCGAAAATAACATTGAGGTCCCTGTCATACATCTACCACCAAAGTTTGGTTACAAATGGGCTTGTGGTTAGAGAGTTATGTAGTTTGGGCCCTTTTGGGCCCGGTCCCTCTGGGCCCCCAGGAGGGCTGGGGAAATTGAAGATATGATGATTGACATAAAAGAGTTTTGATAATACCGTAATTTCACATTATGTTTGGGATCAAAACAATGTAGGATGTTTCCGTAAGGTACAGGAGACGTAGTTGACAATTTGCATTGTCCTGTGTGGTGGATGTTTCAGATCCACACCGAAACGTCCACGTATTGCCGTAACCAGGATTTATTGAGTTAATTTTAAAGTCATAATTGAGAAAAATATTCAGCAATTTTCTAGAAGGCGTCATATTAATCTTAGAATATCACAGAATTCAATCAATAACATTAAGTTGTGAGTAGCCATTTGAAGTTCACAAGAGTTTGAGCAAAATGATTTTTTTTTTTTTTTTTTTTTTTTATTTTTTTTTTTTTTTTTTTTTTTTTTTTTTTTTTTTTGTTCTTGTCAAGCATTAATGCATGTCCATTTTACGTCACGCGTAACCATGATTTATGTATATTCAATAGTCTCATTAATTCAATGGATTCACTGTAAAAAATTTGTGGCCATTTTGAAAAGTGGGTACCAAAACTATTGTCATTCGTCCTTTCTTTGTGATAAAGATGGAAAGTATGCCTGAAAATCCATTTGACATGCTGGAAATTTGTTTGCTGAATGTCACGCCGTTACCGTTGGAACGCCAGAGCAATTTTTATTTAATTGCATTGGCATTCAAATCGCACCAGTGCCAACTTTTTTCGCTTTTTCAGCAGAGAGCGTTACAAATAGGTAGGTATGGGATTTATCTTGGACTGGCACACAGTTTCAGTCTCAAGCTCTTCAGACAGAAGGTCAGGACAGAAACCTGGTCTGATCTGTGTTTGTGTTTGTTTTTTGAATTTTTCAAAGGACTCCTACTTATGTGAATTTCCCAAAATTTTTGGCGCCAGGCCCCAGGGTACACACTCGGGAGCAATCCGTAGTGAGGACGATGCCTTCGCCTTCACCCGTGTACGCTTCGCTTGACCGATGCTTGCTGGAAACATACAGTTTTGTGAATGAACATAATATCTAACATTTTCTTGTACAAAAGTTCCAAAACTACAACATTAATCTAGAATGTTCCTTTTTATTTTTTATGTTATAGTTTTCAAGTGAATTTGCTGTATTTGTGAAATTTGACTTTGGCGATACTTCAAGTTTATAAAAGATACATTAACTTAATTAAAGGTTGAGTTTCAAAACGAAGACAATCCCATGGAAAAAATAGGAAAAAACTAAGAAAAAAAAAAAATGAAGCGTGAATTTACGGTTGGTTAGGGTTGGTAAGTGTCGGTAACGAAAAAAAGATTGAATACTTTTTTGTATTACGATTTCAAGGTGGTGCCAAAGAGCAGTCTTAAAGGTATCTGCTTAACATTTATCCCCGGGGGGGGGGGGGGTACTGGCCTACTAAGGTAAACGGGAGTGTGCCGCTCTTATAGGTGATTTTCTCGCCAAAAATCCTTAAATGGGTCCGGTTTTTTGGAAAATTCTTAAACATGGGTTCATATGATTTTGAAATTTTACGATTTTATCACGTTAATATTTTCGCCTATTTCATCGCATAATAGCTAAAAATGCTACTTTCTTAATAAAAACCCTTAAATAGTACCATTTTCCGAAAAATGACCCTTAAAAATGGTCGGGTTTTTCGACTTCAGCGGCACACGCGGGTCCCGCTGTCGGAGCAAATCTGAGTACGCGCCCCCCACCCCCCCCCGGCATTTTACGTCCACAGTTAAAAAAATCTGAGCTACATGCTAATACCATGCTACATTGGTCTTTTGATAAGGTCTAATTGCATGTCATCGCAAGAACGCCCTTAGACGCCCGTTATTCATAAACCCTTCAGTGCAGAAAGGTCCTTATGGAACACGCGCGTCAGTGTAGAAAGGTCCTTATGGAACACGCGCGTCAGTGTAGAAAGGTCCTTATGGAACACGCGCGTCAGTACAGAAAGGCCCTTACAGGAACATGTGCGTGTGTATACTAACGGCATTACTGCGGTCATGCGCGTGTTCCGTTATGGCCTTTCCGCAATGACGCGCACATTCCATAAGGACCTTTCTGCACTGACGGGTTTATGAAAGGGCGTCTAAGGGCGTTTTTGCGCTGATACAACGAAATGCCAGCATATAAACAAACAAAACTACATTGTATGTAATATAATAAGTACAAAGAATAAACAGCCGTATTATAAACAGTTTGAAATGAAAAAGAGAACTTGAAAAAAAGCACAGGGGCCTTGTGAAAATAAGTTCTCTCTATAGCTGAAAAAAAATATCTTACAAAGGCAGTAAATTAATTACACTGTTACATACAACACATACATGTAAGAGACAATAGACAAGACCAAAACAAACAAAAAACAAAACAAAACAGGTAAGCATATTAAATCACAAACATATGATTGGGAAAGATCACTTTATGAGTATTTGGATAAGAAATACATTTTAAGGGATTTTTTAAACAATTTCAAATTTTTGGAGTGGCGTATATACTGGGAACGGAATTCCAAACAACTGGGAAATTGAAGCGTACAGATTTTTGGACAAAGGATGATTTTACTTTAAATAAATGACAGGAATTGCTTATACACGGGTGTTCTGCTGGTGAATATATCTAATAATACTAAACATTTGGGAAATCTGCATTGGTAATAAGTTTTGAAAATAGAAGAACCCAAGTAAAACAGTATGTATACAAACAAATCGTAACAATTCAGTTCATTTAATTTTTTGAATAATGGAGCTGAGTGAGCATGGTAGTGACTTCCTGTGCAAATACGTACGGCTTTCTTCTGTAGTTTAATTAATGAATCCATCTTTGTCTGAGAGCAGTTACCCCAAACAGTAATACAATATGATAGGCCTACATATGGTAATATCAGAGAATTGTACAAGGCAACAAGGGCATACAGTAGGCATATAATGGTAAGTAATATTTAAGTTTATGTAAAATACCGATACATTTTGACACTTTGTTAGTAATATAATCAACATGAATATTCCATTGTAAATATTTATCAATACGGATACCAAGAAAATCAACACTACAGTGCACTCTCGTTATAAAGAACACTGATATAACAAAATTTCGTTATTAAGAAGTAAAATATCTGGTCCCGGGCATTTCCGAGCTATTTGCGACATGAATCTTAAAAAATGAAATTTACATGTTCTTTAATATTTTATGAAATTTAGAATGTGCAATGTCTGAAGTTAACTGTACTTACATGTATTTTGATTTTCTGCACAAGTTGGTGGAAAGTCATGAAAAAATGTGATTTTTCCCAAAAATGAAGGCATCTTTGCGTCGCGGACTGAGGAAACACATTATTTTTAGATTTACACTTAAGAAAAGATATTTATCAAACCCATTCTCAATGTTAACATAATAGCATATTCATGTACATTCCAGGAAATGTACCATGGACCACGCTCTAGAAATATCTTTTCTTCTGATTGCGCATACAAAGGCCAATTGTCCTGTCTCGGCGACGTTTTGAATCAAAAAGTTTAATTACTCTGGTGGCAGTTTGGCACTTCATAAGTAAGACTATTTTCTCTGGATAAGATGGGGGCATTAATAATCACAATGTACTATAAACAAGAATCGTAGAAAAACTTATTAAATTAGAAGACAATGAAATCTGTCGTCGCGGACCAAAATCGGTCGCGGACTGACGACAATTATTTTAATATCATAAAAGTAGTTTTTATTTGTTGTGGCTCGTATGGTCTGTATGTGTGTATGTGTGTAAAGTATGTTGTTGTGTTATGTGTCGATTATGGTGTGTTTGTGTATCTATTTCAAGAAAATTAAAGTAAGAGTATGCACCTGTTGTATAGCATTAGCCACATGTACAGTATTATGCAATTTGAATGTGCATAATGTGTGCATCTTTGTGTGTGCATGCTGTGTGTGGTATGCATCTGTGTAAGTAGCCGGGTACTATATTTTTTTGTTTAACAAAATATAATTCATAATAGTCTCATTACTAAGTCGTTCTGAAATTTTTGATTCGCTTACATGTGATTGCAGTTTAAAACATTAAATTATATTTTAGTTTAAACGAGTACAATATACATGTAGACATTGCGACGAAATGTCCTGTCCGCGACAGCTTCCAAAATACCTGTCCGCGGGACGGCTGTAAATTAATTAATTTGCTTGCAAGTAATTAGTTACGGTGGCAAATATTTGTTAACCACCCTGAATTAGCAGGTGTAAACCTTATTACCCAAGCTTCATTTGTATCAATATCATATTTCATCAAGTCCTGGTAAACTACAGACTTTTAGAACTTGTACAACTCATTCAAAACCCATGTCTCATTCATGCGTCCTGTCGCGACGCTGCATCTTTCGACCAATCAGAGAGATGCCATGATGCCATTTTTCTCCATATTTATTCCCCAGCCAGCAAGGTCTTTCACATGTACAAATATTAGTTTAATTCTCACTCGCTTATTCTTACAAGGCAAAGACATTTCTAAAATGTCCTGTCGCGACACTCAATAGCTCGGAAATGCCCTCCCATATTTTGGATTTCCTTTGTATCTTATGATTTTTGCAACCCTGATATAAAGAAATTTTGTTATAAAGAACAAATTTCAAGGGTCCCAAGGACTTCTTTATAACGAGAATGCACTGTATTATATTTATTTAAAGGACATGAGTCAATTTCTATTTCAATATTTTGCAACGCATTTACTATATAGATTTATTGTGAAATGTAACAAAATGTGTTTTTTTCTAAATTTACTAATAATTTAGGGCCTATTCATTTTAAACCAAGTAGTGACTTTATTTAATTCAAATTCAATGTTTTCTTTCAGATTCTCTGTATTGGATTGGGTATACATGTAGAATAAAGTAGTATCATCGGCATATAGAACAAAGTCAAAATGTTGAGAAGCTTTAGTTATGTCATTAATATAAAGTAGGAATAACAATGGGCCTAAAATAAACCCTTGGGGTACACCATGCTTAATGGGACTAAAATCTGAAGTATAGTTACCCAAAAAATGCAAAGTGACAACGATTATTTAAATAATTGGTGAACCATTGCAATGTATTTCCGCGAATACCATAATGATTTAATTTATGTATAAGGATATCATGATTAACAATGTCGAAGGCTTTTGAAAGGTCAATAAAGGTCCATATTTAGTGCTTTAAAAAAATGAAAATCGTAAATTGATCGGATTCACCTGTCCATTTTCATCCATTTACTTTCTGTGTGTACACCTACATGTAGGCTATTTAAACTCGCTCCGAGTTTTAATTGTTTATTCATGCATAACTTGCCATTGGCAGTGTAACTTTCCAAACTTTTTTATTTTAGGGTGTATATTTGTCCTTATGAACACTACTGTATGTAGTTCAGATATCAAAATTTGACAATTTTTTTTAAATTGAAGCTCCACAATGTTAGCCTATCACTTTAAGTAGTTAAAAAAAAAAAAAAAACCAATCTAAAATTATACATGTAGTGTAGAGTGCTGGATTTTTGGCACGTTTTCCATGCCTTGATTGAACATTGAACACCATGTACTTGCAAATTTGTCACCATCTTAACCAAGAACAAACCTGAGGAAAATTGGTATTCCAGGGATATTCTAAAAACAGTGGTTGTGGTTTTATACATTTTGTCCATTTGAAATAGTTTTGTTTGTGCCACGGTTTGGATGTTGAGCAAAACACCCACACAGTGTCATAAGAGGTTTTATTTCTAGACATGTTGAGTACCCGGACACCGCACGTTAGAACGGCGCTTTACGCGTCGGGGAAACTATCGCGCAAAGTTGCAAACAGAACACTGGTACGCAGTATTAATTTTTCTTCCCCAAAATCTTGATTTCCCATGAAAATACTGATATTGATCATTTGAAAATTACATTTGTTGGCAACATATCCAGAAAAAAAATCAAAAATTAGGTGTCCGATTACTCAACTCATATGTTGCACTGTAAATGAAAATAGTGATAGCGGGGTCTAAAAATGATGGAAATGAACACCATTTTTCAGAACATCCTGACAATTTTACCTATTTTCAACTTGCAGTTGAAACCCAGGATGCATACATAATCGTATTGGATAGAAACCCTCTGAATTGACCTACATGTAAGGATGCCCCTAATAACCTGAGAGCTTGCACAAGACTTGCCCAACATAGCTAATTTGCAGTGTTGTAGTCGAGGCACCACCTTCCAAGGCCAAGACCGAGTCCGAGTCGCTACCTTCCAAGACCAAGTCCGAGTCTCCGAGGCCGAGTCACCAACTTACGAAATAATGCAATATTTTAGGGCAAAATTTTAACCTTTAAAATTACTTTGAAATCCTACAATCAATTAAACACAATCTTTCAACCAATCAACCATTCATTCAAATCAACCAATTACTGAAATTTATCAATTTGGGAAAAATCAAAACAAAATAAAGCAAAAGCTCTTGACTTTGAGGTACATGTAAACAATATTTGATGTTATAAGTGACTTAATGTCTTCAGAACATTCAGAGCTCTGATAAACGGGCATCGACTTTCACCGTGCCTGTCTTGTTGCAGTATAGAGCGGCGACATCATAGAGAAACATTGACCCATATGAATAATTATGTGAAATATATGAGCTGGGTAAAATACAGTCTATCGATCCGAAGTGAATTTACTTAGCTTTAAGTTATATGATGATTTCCATAATTCTTCTTGGCATATTCATTAAAAATACTTCAAAATCCATGTCCAAACAAATCAAACAGGATTTATTCTTAGGTTCAATAGATTCAGATTTTGTGTACAAAGCAAACAGAGAATTCTTTAGGTTTGAAGTCATGGCAACAGGTTTTCCCTGGTACAGTACATGTAAGTGTTTTGATCTTGTACATCTGTAAATTTTATAAACATGTTATATGTTATCTTATGTCCTGCAAAAGTGGTTAAACACATTAGTTAAACACTTGGAAATTAACACGTACATGTATGACATGTAAACATGTCACATGTTTACATGTATACATCTTTGAATTCATTTATGAAAATTAAACACATGTTCTGAAAATAAACACAGAAATGACGAATAAACGTGTCGCGGTGTTTTTAATCTGTCACAGCGAATAAACGTGTCTCAGTGTTTACAAATTAAAAAAAAATAAAAAAAATCTTGTGGCCTCGACCTGGCCTCAACCCTAATCTCCGAGGCCGAGGCCGAGGACTGGCAAAAGTCGGCCTCGAGGCCAAGGATGGCCTCGAGTCCTCCATCCCTGCTAATTTGTTATACAGTATCTATACTAAAGTTTATGGTATTATGGAAATACTAGACCCCAAGGACGAAAAATAGAAAAACATGCCTTTACTCATTGTTTCCAGTCTGTTGCCATTGATTGTGCATGTTTGTAGATTTATGCAGTCAACCAGCAAGTATGCAGTCATGCGAAGAAGAGATTAGATCATTAGACAAAGAATTACAGTTACAAAGGTGTATTAAAATCTATTTATTTTCTGTCTTTCTGTTTGTGTTTCTTTTTGGCTGTCTTTTTTTCCCCTGTCTTTCTCTGTCCTTTCTTTCCCTTCTTTCTCTTTTTCTTTCTGTCTTTTGTCATTTTTCTTTATTTCTATCTTCTGTTCTCTCTTTCTTTCTCCCTTTCTTCACATCGTTTTTATCTTAATAGTGGTGAGACTGAATGGAATGCCAAGTTCAAGTGCCAAGGACAGTCTGATGTCCCTCTCAACAAAGAGGGATTGGATCAAGCACGTCTTCTGGGATCCTATCTAGCAAAGGAGAAGTTTGACTACATCTACTCCAGTGATCTGAGTAGATGCATACAGGTAGGCCTGCACAGGCAGGGGTCGCGGTTAACTTTTTTTTAAACTAGCCACAGAGCTGCCAATTTCAGTGAATGAAATTGCGTGAGACTCCCACAGGGTAGGAATTATTTTTTTTTTTAAGGGCAATTTTTATTAGAGCCTTGGGGCTATTTTTGAATTTTTGGGGGCTATGTTTCCACTACTGGTGCTACTTTTTCATTGCACATCAGAATTTGAAGAATGCAATGAAAGATTGCTGATGTTTTAGCCAGTGCTTCATTTTTGTTTCAGTGCCATAATAAAAAATCTGAAATTTTTAGTAGCAAATCTGAGGGCGATTCTGAAGGAAATGATCGCCCCAATGAATTGGGTTTTGGGAATTTTAGGGGGCGATTTGGGCTTTGCCAAGGGCTAAATCGCCCGTCGCCCTGGGGTATTTCCTACGCTGGACTCCCATAGGCCAATTATATAACGGAAGGGTCCGATTGCGTGAAATCACATAGAAATACATGAAATATCAAACAAATTATTGGCGTGAGAAAGGGCCAAAAATGCGGGAGTCTCATGCTCATTGCTATATAGGGACAGTGATTTTCAGTTTTGCCTGTAAATTAAACGGAAAATCCGTTTCGCTCTTGTACTTTTCATGTAACCATTCATGGAATTCACCTTTGCAAAATGGAATGCATGTTTTTGCTGTATACATTTTCTATGACAGAATGGAATTTCCAGTTTGAGATTGGGTTGAAACGGAATTAATTAAACGTGTTCAGAAACGGAAAAGATAATTTTTTTGAAACGGAAAATCACTTTCTCTACATTGCGTGAGAGTTTGGCAGCCCTGTAGCCAGACGGACTAGTTAATATAGCTTTAAATTTGGGTAGTCCGCAAGAATTTTGACTAGCCCGCCCCCCAAAATTGAATATTTTTCATAATAGTTCATAAAACACAGGTCAGCCAAGCGACTAGTAAGTGGATTTTCGCTAGCCATTTGCTAGCGGGCTACTGTTAATCATGAATCCTGAGGGCAGTATAGCAGGGCAGGTTCAAAGGCTGCCCACAGTTGTACAACAATTCATTTCTGTTTGAACCATGTTTGTCTGCCGCAATTTTGATATATGCAGCATATGTACTTACAGGAAGAATTGACAAAAACAGTATTGTTTGTATGTACAATTACGGATATATCCAATTTAGAAATTTCTCAAATTTATACTTACATGTAAAAATATTCAATGTGTCAGAATTTCATGAGAGGTAGTATTCTGCTCTGATGTTCCTTGAGAAATGCTTGTAATGGGGCACTCCAGATAAGTGGGTAAATTTTAGCTAAAAATCACATTGTCTGTGACTTTGGAATTTACTGCACTCAATGGGGTATTCCTGTTAAATGGGTTAAAAGTTAATGTAAATGTCTTGTCTTCCACATTACAGTGCATTTGCAGAACACTGTATCATACTGGTTTTTTTTTTTTTACATATTGACCTTTGTGGGATTTTTAAAGTTATACATACCCGTAGATTTTTGATCATGAAGAGGTATTGCTTTTGTGTTTGTTTTCCTTTAATTTCTTCCTTTCAATTTTGACAATGAATTTGTGTTATACTCATTCTCTTGTATTCCTAAACAGACAGTGAAGGAAGTGATAGACAAAGGACCGACTCCCGATATTGCAATTATCCAAGATAAGAGGCTCAGAGAAAGGGTAAGTTGATAGTTATGCAGCAGGGCAGGAAATTATATACAGGGAAACCCCGTTATAACGAGGTCGTCGGGACCGCCGATTTTACCTCGTTATAACCGGTACCTCGTTGTAAACGTACATATAATGTATCACACAAAATATGACATGTATGGGACTAGGCATTAAATCCATCTGTTTTCTGCATCTCTCACTTGTTCTGCACCAAAACTATGAACAGTAGGCCAATTATTTTTCATTTATATACTCATCCGAAGTAATAAAGAAAACTGTTAGATCTCAAAATAAAGCAGCAAACTTCACGCCGCTCGTAACTTGTGCATGGGCGCAAATCCATTTTCAAATGTAGGGGGGACATCACATGCAGGAACCTGCCCAAACCATATTTTGCCAGCCAAAATTTTTCTAACCTGCCAAATTGCCAGCCAAACAATTTCTGACAAGCGGGGGGGGGGTCGCCGACCAAAAACCATATTTTGTCAGCCAAAATTTTTCTAACCTGTCAAATTGCCAGCCAAATCACACCTTTTTTGGCATGCACATGCAAATTCGTGGGGGGGACATTTGATATTGTGTCCCCCACCTTCCAAATCGTGGGGGGGACATGTCCCCCCGTCCCCCCTGGATTTGCGCCCCTG